>NDGM011137269.1:0-19967 GCA_002564305.1 Octomys mimax | reverse complement strand
CCCCAGTATCACCAGAAAAAAAAAAAAAACCAGGGACAGAAGAAATGATAAAGACATATACAACAATGTTTTTAGAAATATAATTCACAATTGTCTAATGCTGAAAACTCACCCAGATGTGGGATCACAGCAGTGTAGTGCTCCATACCTTATGTCAACTTGGCTGGATTGCCTGGATGGTTCTATGCCCTGGGCCGTAGATGCCACCCCTGTGGAGTGTGGAAGGCCTGCCCTAGGGTGAGGTGGCCTGCCCCAGAAGGACTCAGCACAAAAAGGATATATAAAGGGGTTGAGGAAGAATTCTGCATTCCACTCCATGGAAGGAACTTCAGTCTTTGCAGTCAGCTAGGACGTCGTCTCCTGGCTCTCTGGCCTCTGGCTCGTATCCTTCAGCCTTCCATCGCAGACCCATCAGCCTTCCATTCCTTCCATCATAGACCCATCGGCCGACTGATACAGACTTACAGGGAACACTGTAGGGAGCTTCAGACCTTGAACTGAACCCTTCAGTCTCCGGTGTGCA
This sequence comes from Octomys mimax, assembly GCA_002564305.1. NCBI lineage: Eukaryota > Metazoa > Chordata > Mammalia > Rodentia > Octodontidae > Octomys > Octomys mimax. Next base: position 19,444 of record NDGM011137269.1, on the reverse strand, counting down.
GACACCCTCTGCACGCTTCCTCATCCAACTTTGCAGCTGACCATTGTAAGCCAATCTTGTAATTTCTTATACATTTATACATCTTGTGTTATATCTGTTCCTTGTGTGAGATCTGTTCCTCTACTAAAACCCTGACTAATACAAGCAGAATGAGTGGATGAAAAACATAATCATAAGAAATAATATAAAAAATGTACCAACTGAGACAAGTGTAGCAGTTTGAAGAGATCTCAGAAATATAAAGCTGAGTGGAAAGACCAGGGAAACACAAAAATATGCTTTATATTTAAAATGTGAAAAATTATGTGACAATAATAAAAGTCAGGGGACTTCTAAAAATTGTGAGCCCAAGCTAAATGTGACCTGGGGAGGAGAGAGAGAATTCTTATCTGGATAGCGGTTACCTTTTTTTTTTTTTTTTTCCAAAACTGGGGATTGAACTCAGGCCCTTGAGCTTTCCAGGCAAGTGTTTATTCTACTGAGCTATATCTCCAGCCCAGGAGTTACCTTAATGCTATTGATTTTGTAAAAATTTGTCTAGCTATCCATAGACAACTTACATATTTTTCTGAATGTGTGAAAAATTTCAATAAAATGTTTCTTCTTGAAAATTTATGGGCAGCTAAATTGTTGAGTCAATTTGCTAAAGCATTTTGGTAAATATCCAAGAGTAGCTGCTCTGTGATAGTCAGAACATAGGCTACTCAGTATCACCACCAAAATCATTCAGAGTACTAAAACTCTTCAGAAGCTGGATTCAGGAGTGCTATAATGTTCCACTGGGTGGGAAATGTGTTTCTGAAAGTGATATGCAGGTCTAAAGGTGAAAGGATAAGATTCTCGGTGACATAAGAACGGTTGGAATTTGGATTTGGGAGGTCCGACTACTGCCATCGAGGCCATGTGTCCAAGGCTCAGTGCTGTTGAGAAGTGATGAAGCTTTTAGAAGTCAGGCTGAGTAGAAGGTCTTAGGCCTTTGGAAGCAGGTCCTTCAAGGGGATTGTAAGATCTCTTCTTCTCTCTTTTGCTTCCCCTCCATAAAATAAACTGGCTTCCTCTGCCACATGCCTCCCTGTATGATGTGCTATCATACCACAGGCCCCAAAGCAACAGGGACAACAGACAGCAAATAGAAAACTTATAAAACTAGGAGCCTCTTTAAAAACTGATTAGCTCATGTGTTTTATTATAGTAAAGAAAAGCTTACTAACACAAAGGAAAACATAAACAGAGAGGAATCTGAGTAAGCTAGTATCACAACTCTATAATTGATTGATTTAGTCCCCCCAAAAATCATCTTTATCTTTAGTTTACACAGAAGAACTATAGGAGAGAATTGTCTGAGACACCAATCCTTATCTTTGGTGTCCTAAAAGAATTTTATGACTGGAAAGAGTCCTAAAGGGATGGTAATATATGTTTCAAGTGTCACACCGTATATTGTACATTATACAACCATGGCCAACTTTTTATCGACACTTGTGTTCAAAATACACATGCACACACTCATACACATAGACACACACACACACACACACACACACACACACACACACACACACAGAAAACCTATTTATTATATCAAAGCCTATTGTAGTCATTCCATGGGACCCATTTCCTCTGTGAAACTTCAAACCTATTTCCTAGCGAAGCCACTTAAGATGATTCATCCCCATTTTCAATCCATTTTCACCATTTCTTATTGAAGACCTTTAGCTTTCTGGTGCAGAAGGTGTTGCCTTGTACATGCTTCGCCCCTCATTTTCCCTTTTGGTTTGCAATATTTTCTTTTCAGGCTGTCTGAGGAAGACCAAATTGCCTGAAATCTGTTGATGAATCATTTGTTCGCTTTGTATCCTTCCCCCACAGGGCACAGCATGCAATATAAACCCAGATAATGCACTTCCTTTAGCACAGCCTGTGTGGCAGCACTGATTTTAAGATCCCCCCTTTTCTGAAGCTCAACTAGGTGACTGTAGAAAAGGGTTTCTGGATTCAGAAGCAGTGCTGAAAGATGCTGGAGGAAGGCTTCAATCATCTTTATCACTTTCTCATATTTTATGTGGACAGATGACAATTATTTATTTACATTACACAGGCACTCTTCAGTTCCCTGATAGCAATCCCTTTAAGACATCCTCTTACAGAGATACTGGATTCATTATATCACCTAGCTTGACAAGGAATCCCTCAGTATCACTTTGACACATCTATAAAATAAATACAGCTTTCATGACAGGTGTGTTGGAGAATTGACCCTGAACATAATTCTGGAACAGGCAAGATATTCTTATTTTGCCCCACTCCACACTCCACATCTTTTAACCTTTGATGCCATCTGCTCTACTCCATGTCCATGGAGGCCAGGTTCTTGATAATTCCTCCCTGATGGACTGAATATTCTATACCTACTCCTATTCAATTTGCATGATAAAAGCCAGACCCTCGGTGAGAAAATACCCAGACACCCACTACTTAAAGGAAGGATGCTCACATTGGTTCACAGTTCCAGTCCCTGGTCAGCTGGCTTCAAGGCAGAAATAGCATGGTAGAAGATGAAAATAACAGGTGAAAGCTGCATACCTCATGGCAGCAGAGAAAGAAAGGAAGAGCCAGAGAGGAAGAGGTACACTTCCAGGTCATGCCCACAGGGACCCACCCCTGCCCAGTCCCCACCTCCTAACGGCAGGTCAGCTGTGAACCTAACTGACTAATCCACTGAGGAACTTAGTACCCCCACCATGATGTAGTCACCTTCCAAACACATGAAGCTTTGGAGACACCTGAACTCTCAACCTTAACACTTCTTAGTGTGGTTCTAGTAGCTCAAAAGTAAAAGAAAAAAGTGTGCTACCCTCTATAAGCTAAGTGAAGTCTAATGACATGCAAAAGAACCACCCAGAAAAGCAGAAACAAGAGAGCAAACAGCCTTTCTCCTCCTTGCCTTCTACATTGGACTCACTTGTATTTGCTTTGTCTGCTCACTTGCTCTGTTTGGTGCAAACTTCAGAACCTTGGTCATAGTGCTTTACCCTGGGGATTGTTTTCCCTACAAAAGAAATCATTTATTGAAGCAGCAGAAGAACCACCTCAATATGCCAGAGTACAAGAGTCTAGAGAATTGGTCTTATGGAAAATGTATTCCACAGATGGCTCTTCACTTTCTTGGTCATTTTCATTGTGAACAGCATTGTAATCATCATCATTGTCCTTAACAGAGAGCTTCTGCTCCTTAAAACAGGCTGAAAGCCACAGATATGAACAGCAAAGAAGGGAGGCAATAATGAGAAAAGCTATTCCTGGCCGGGGAGATAGCTCAGTGGAATAAGCGCTTGCCTGGCAAGTACAAGGGCCTGAGTTCAATCCCCGGTTCAGGAAAAAAAAAAAAAAGAAAAAAGAAGGAAAGAAAGAAAAAAAAGCTATTCCCCATCGAGATGGCACTTTGGGGTGGTCACACTTCTGCCCCAGATTCAGCAGGGGTATACAAGCATATAGAGATCATTTTCCTGGAAGAGAAAGCAGGAAGCTTGAATAATATGAACTGGTGGTGAACTGTGCTCATGAACCCAGTATCTGTTGTAAGGACACTAGTACAATGTTCAGCAAAGAGCTCAGATGTCATCTGCCCGTTGGATCTTGCCTCTGCCCATCACTAGCTGTGGCTATGGATTGCTTAGCTTCTTTGTACTTCATCTATAGGAACTGGGTAATGACTGAATCTACCTCTGTTATGGTTTAAATAGGCAGTGTCCCCCCTTGAAGGATTGATCCTTAATACAACAATATTTAGAGATGGAGCCTAGAGAGGTGATTGGGTCATAAAGGCACTGACTTCAATGAGTCCGCTGATGATCTGATAGCTGAAAGGGCTGTTAAGAGGTGGGGGACTGAGGGAGCACTAGGAGCACACCCTTGAAGGGTACATTGCGCCCCTGACCCCTTCCTCTTGAGCTCATTCACCCTCTCTACTGCCTGTCTATATGAGGTGAGCAGCTATCCCCCAGCACATCCTTCTGCCATGATGTTTCTGCCCACCTCAGGCCTGGACTCAGTGGAACCAAGTTATCACATACTCAAATCCCTAAAACCTAAAGCCAAGATAAACCTTTCCTCCTAAAAGTTGTTTTTCTCAGAGATTTTGTCCCAACAATACAAAGCCAAGTAGCACAACCTTGTAAGGTAGAGAGAAGGATTCAGCAGGCTTAGAGCATCCGTAGTGGACACTGGATGGATGGGTGTGAATAGACCTACTCTGAGAGTTGTCAAAGGGCCTCTCCTCCTCCTCCCTAAGGAACATGCTCTTCCAAGCCCATCCTACTCCACTGTGGTTCTTGACCTCCCTGCCTGTCTTTTCTCATTTGTTGTTCACTCACTCTTCTCCATCCAAGGTCCACCTGTTCTTCCCTGAGTCTAACTCCATTCTAACAACAATATCTAAAACACCCGCTCTATGTTAAAGTCTGTAGACATTTGTTAAAATCATAAGTCTATCAGCATTCCTGGTCCATTAATGTGTTCAGTTTCTAGGAGGTCAAGGTCGCTATAACAAACTACCACCAAATGAGTACTGTAAAACAGTAGAAGTTGATTCTCTCATTATTCTGGAGGCCAAAAAATGCAAGGTCACATTCTTTCAAAGGACTGTGAGAATAAAGCTGTTGTGCCTCTCGCCCAGCTTCAGGTGGCTGCCAACAGCTCTCCACATTCGTGAGCTTGTAGATCATAACTCCAATCTCTGTTTCTGCCTCCTCTGTCTCTTCCTGTCTTATAAGAACACTAGCCATTGGGTTAAAGTCCATCTTACTTCACTATAGTTAATTATATCTTCAAAGACCTTATTTCCAAATAAGGCCATATTCAGAGGCTCCAGATGGACATGAATTTGGCGGGAGGTACATTGTTCAGTCGAGTATGATTGCCCAAGACCAGCTTCTTTTTAGTTGTGCCATCAGACAAATTTGGGTCTGAAAGGATGTCTGAAGAAATATTTGTATTTTAAGAAATTGTTTCAAAGGCTTCTGGCTAGGAATTGTGTGCCTGGCTCATTCCTACTATTTGCTTTTTATTCTAAATATGTATTTAGGACTACAAAATATATGATCCATAATGCACACATCTTCTGTCCTTTTCTCTATAGAACTAAAGAAAGTTCCAGTTATGATAGAATCTGTAGGCAGGAGCAAATATCCCTGCAAGGTTTCTGCCTGCTGAGGTGTAACAGATAGCTCATGCCCTATGGGACAAAAAATCCTGGATAGGAAAGAGTAAGGTCTCCCATTCTAGAAAATTTCACCCTTCCTGTGATATACATAGCTAGATGCTTCTCTGCTCTAACATGACCTTATCTTCTGAACCCAGACACTGAGTTCCTCCCAGAGAAAAATGTACCAGTGCAAATTTTAAAGTGTGGCCTAAGGAAATATTAGAAGTGCATGTAATCTAATCTGTAGTTGTCTCTGTAAATCAGTGGTCCTTCATAGAAGCTGCTTGAGGAGGATTTTAAGCCATCAGAGGACCCAGGAATCCACTGCCACCAGAAACGAAAGTGGACGCAGCAGGTGCCACTAGAGAACAGCACTCGGTCAGGAGAGGCAGCAGACGCCTGCCTTGGAGAGACACGCCCACCAAGGTGTCAGTTGGTGGCTCTGCGGGCCACATCTATTCTGTCGGGGTCAACGCTGGGGTCAACAGCCCATGGCTAAGGGCCAGCTGACACTCCTCCTTGCCTTTCATTTCCAATATGAAATGGGGCTTTCTGTGTTCTCAAAACTGTGTATTTATCCATATGTAAACGTCCATGTATATATGTGTAAGTGCGTGTGTGTGCATGCATGTCAAGCACATGTATGCGAATGTGTATGTGTTGGTGAGTGTACCTGCATGCACATGCTTTAGGGCTTTGCTAAGTTCTGTTACAGATTTTTAAACAGTGATGACATTGATCATCTGTAAGACTCCCTGCTGGCTCCCAATGGTTTTCACTCTAACAAGATTGTCATTCAAGTACCCTGGGCACAGGTGAGCAGGGAGCTCAGAACACAATCCTGCTCAGAGGTGAATTTTACTGGAGGACCTATTCATCTAACATGTTTTTTTAAGCTAACACAGTACAGTGAGGTGCACACAGGGCTGAAGTCACTCAGACCTGTGTTTGGAACATGGTCACCATTCCTGAGCTCTGTAACCAGTCCGGTAACCTCACCCTCCCAGTATCCCCAGATGGCAGCAAAGGCGCTCATCTGCTCAGGCCATTGTGAAAGGTAGCAGACTGTATATGCAGAAGACTCGCCAAGTGGCAGGCACATAGGTGCTCCTGATGAATGATAGCCTTAGAAGTCAGCAAGTTTCTGTTTTGACTGTCTGTGCTCTGACAGAGTCAGTCTGCAGCAAAGCCAGTAGCTGACTTAGTCAAAACTGTGCATCACTCTGACAAAATACCTGATATAATTAGATATAAGGAGGTTCTGGCTCACAGTTGGGCTGCCTTCACTGAGTTAGGCCTGGGGCAAAGCAGAGTGTCGTGGGGAGAGGGCACAGCAGGAAAGCTGCTCACCTCCTGGCAGCAGGGAAGCAATAAAAGGGGAAAGAGGCAGAGAGGAAGGAGGCCAGATGTCACCCTCAAGGCAGTACCCATGATATCCTCTTTTCAGTTAGTCCCTGCCTCCTGTTTCTGTTACTTCCCAATAACTGTAATATAGCATCACCAAAATATGACCTTGTGGCTGGACTCACCTACAGGGAAAGTTAGAATTCTCATAGCCCAATTACCTCCCAAAATCTCATCCTCAGAAAATATGAGTTTCTGGGAAATATTTTGAATGACAACCACAGGGTAGCTTGATGCACCACCAGCAAAGAAGCTCATGGCTCAGCACGCTGTCTGGTGTCCAGGCCCTGCGGTAGCCCATTGAGCATTTGTCACCAGCAGCTTCCAGCAGAGTTCCCATGTGTAGGACAGCACAGTGCAATAGCACCCAAACTATCACAGGAAGAGTCATGCCCAGAAATGGACATTTTTGCAGAGGAAAAAGATACAGTGGCCTTGTTCTTATTTGCTGATGAAGAAGATGCACTCCTGGGTCAAGGTGTACATTAAACTCCTCCAACTCACATAACAGTTGTAAACCCAGGAGGACCAGGAGTTCCGCATCTTGTTCTTCTATATGTCCTTAAGGCTTGGTATGATGCCTGGCACAAAATAGGGACCTGAGAGATAATAATAATTATGACAGTGACAATGATGATAATGCCTGTTATACACCAAGCCCTATCCTTTGCACTTCATAAATACTGTCTTCCTTAGTACTCATGACAGACTCTTCTACAGGTTCTATCCAGAACCTATAGAATAGTTTCCTATAGAACCTATAGAATCATCCAGATTTTTCATACTAGGAAATTGAGGCACCCAGATATCTGATATCACCCAATATCAGACTTTCTCATAGTTGGAGTCTCTACTATTGACTTTAACTCTAAGGCTCTAAGGAGAGGGGAAGGAATAGAGAGATACCAAAGGCAAAATTAGAACTATGCCTAAGATAAGAGAGAAAAAGAGAATGAGTCAGGAAAAGAAAAAGGGAAAAAGATACAGAAAAGAGGAACATTTTAAAAAACACTACCAGAGAAGTGTTTTCTTGGCTCTATCGGTAGTCACTAAACAGGGAGTGAAGAGGAAAAGCCACTGTCGTTGGGATGCTTCTGAGCCCCACAGATAGCCATGTTCCTCCCATGGCAAAAAAACCAGTTTTTCATTGAGTGGTGGGTGGGCTGGTTGGTTGACTTGAGTACTGAGTATGAAAATACCTTGGTGATGTTGCTGATCCTGGTATGAATCACAGTTGTTCAGTTCAAAGCACCGGTCTGCAGCAGGAGCCCTCATACAGAGCTGCTTAGGTCTGTGGATTCTTCCATTGCCTTCAATTAACACCCCCAAATGATGTTCACCAAAGAATTCATTTGTCTCTGCTTTCCTTGCTATTTGCATAGCAATCAATGGCTTCAGAATCCTCCTCTGATTGCTTAAGTATCCATGTACAAAACTTCATATGAATCCAAATGTGATAATCCCCTCTGTGCTAAACAGGAGCAATCAGAAGAGAAGAAGCAAAAAGGAAACAAGAAACAACTAATATCTCCTAAACCCTAGTCCATAAATTTAGTATTTATGGCAACTGGCAATACCAGTTAAAATGGTAAAAGTCTTTTTTTTTTCAATCTAAATGATAAATCCTGGAATTCCTTTGGTTTCTAAGGTGAAGTATTTTCTCCAAACTCAACTGCAGAGGCTGGAGAAATACCAACTCTTCGGATTTGTTTTAGAAGCTAAACCACCTCACAAGACAAGTACATTTTGTGCTTGCTTTTGGGAAGGAAGCTCGCTGTTCTCAGTGCTCAGCTTTAGTTCCTATATAACCTTGAGCCTCGCATTTGCTCACACGGCCTTCTCCCATCTGTGCCTGTGAACGCTGGATCACATAAAATATTTATATTTAGGGGCTTCAAAGATCTAAGGAAGGATGCTGAATAAACTCAGATATTTCTGTATCGTCCAGTGGAGTGTGGATCTCTCCTCTCCTGCTTGATGATTATCAGATCAGCACTGCCAGGGCTCTGTTTCACCTTTCAGAGATTAAGACTATTCAAATTTGAATCCTCCATTGGAAACATCTGACACACTTCCTGGAGCCAGGCTGTGAAGTGTCTAGACCTCACTCCTTCCTGACAATAAACAGAGGAGGTGCCAGGCAGAGACTCTGTCAGTCCAGCCTATGATGGTCCAGGTGGGACAACACATTAGAAGAGAAGACAGTTAAGGTTTTATTTTTCATGACCAGGAATGACAGCGTCAGACAAAGCTGAATTCACTGCTAGAAAAACGTAAGATGAACATAAATGGTAAAATCAGCTTCCAGGCTATAAAGAAAATGGAGAAATCCTTGCAAGCATAGCAGATTGTTTTGAAAACTAACATAACGACACATCTGTGTTTCACAAAGCTCTATAACCAATTTACAAACCCATTGCTATACAAACTTTTCGTGATGAAATGCAAACTTCTGCTTTTTCAAACTCATTGTATATCACATAGTATAGGCAGGCTCACGTACTTTCTTTTGTTTCTTAACACTCTCAGCTGCTATGGTGTTGGAAACACTCATGGCAGCTTAGAAAAAGCTCATAATCCACACCCAGGGGAGCATTCTCCAGGCAGCAGAACATAAGCAGATGAATCAGCACCCCCAAAACACGTTTGCACTATGGTTTAGCGGCCACCTGACTGCTCAGTTTTAGTTTCTGCACATGCAACAGTGACAATGCCTCACTTTCTTTGATCTAAATTAGGTTGAGTTCATTACCTTAAGAGAACCTCCACGTGACACTGATAAGATAACAAGATTATTGTTTGTGTGTTAAATTTTCAACCTAGACCTCTCATGTCAATGTGGATTAAACCAAATTTACTAAGGACCTCAATAAAATTCAAAAGTTCTCAGGTTGATAATAATCCTGAAAAATGTTGACATTCATCTGAAGATTAGCCATGAGTTCTATATTAGAAAGAAAATTTAACCAATGATATAATTTGCTTATTTTTAAAATGCTATAAGGATTTTTTTTTCTCAGTATATTTCAGGGTTTGTCTGTTCATTTTTAACACATTCAGGATAGAGAAAGTTGTCATTCCAAAAATAGGTTCCTACTGTTTCATAAATACCACAGCAAGTATTAACAACTTGTCAAGAAGAAATTAATGAAAATTTGAGGATTATTTTATTAATGCCCTTGAGGTTGATAGCACTTTCATAGTGAAAATAAGTCTGAAGAAAAATGGACTATTCTTTAATTATGATTTTTATTTTTCTTTATTTGTAATTTTTGACTTCTAAACATTTTGTTCCATGCCACTCTTAGAAGGCTGAATAAAAGAAGCAGAAGATACTCTGCCTCTTGAAAATCTGAGAGTTTACACACACAGGACAGAGATTATGCATTAGGATACAGATGAAGATCTTAGGTTTACAAACTGTACCAAAAGACATCTCAAAAGCTAATATAACTTGGTGATTTTTAAAATGAGCTGTACATTAGACCCATGTTGAAAGCTTTAAAAGTGGCTATGTTTAGGCCTTCAGCCAGATACTAAAATAACATTTGCTCATTGATGAGATGGCCAGTGGTGGCTACTTATGCTGAACATACAACCAGTGTGCTAGAAGTTGGCATTCTGTACTGACACAGTGCTGTGTCAAGCAGAAATACAGAAAAGAAATCCAGAATTTGGAGGCAGATTTATTTTACACCAATGGGCACTGATTGGGGTCATTTCCAAAATGTCAGGCCCTGGTCTCTGGATGGTCTAGGGCTTACATAGAATAAGCAAGCAGAAAGCACAAAGGCAGAATGGCTTGCCAGTGGGGATTGATTCTTACGGTGCACATCACAATGACCAGCCATTTCTAAGAAACAAAAATAACAGGAACTAGAAGCAGCACTAGTACCTGGTCAGCTAACAAACTGGCTGGGGGAAGGTATCTTCTGCTACACTGGGAGATGGAAATATGACATAAGAAACTAACATCTTTTGGATACTATACCAAGATTCCATGGGTTGCTTCACATATATTTAATCTTCCTAAAATTCCATGAAGGAGAGTTGATTATCATTATAATAATTACATATTATATCAAGATATAATAAAGGCACACATATATCAATATTATATCTGATATAACTATATCAAGGTAACTAATATTGGCATAAATATGGAAGTCAAGGGGTGGCCTGGAGTTTGTAACAGATCTTTGATTATATTTACATCATCTATAAAATGGAATAAGCCATGCATGAATGTCAAGAGGGGCCAGCCCTGGGGGTACATCCCTATGATCCCAGCACTCTGAGAGGCAGGGGCAGGAGGATCATTAGCTTGAATCATGCCTGGGCAACTAATCAACTTAGCAAGATTCTATCGCAAAATAAAAGAGGGCTAGAACTATAAATCAATGTAAAGGCCCTGGGTTCAATCCCCAACACCACCACAAACAGTGTCAATAAACTCTCCCGAAGGTGTCACACACACACACACACACACACACACACACACACACAGAAGACCCTGGCTTCCATGCTTCTGACCCACATCCTCCTCTCTGAGTCGACCCACAGCTCCTGTCGTGGATAAGCAGCTCCCGCTGTGCTGCCAGCACCGTGTATGCCAAATGAAATCAACAGAAATGTCTGCACTGTGTGCACAACACCGTTCCCGATTCAGGAATAATCACTAGCAAGCCCTGTCTCTCCTGTATCAATTCAAGTGCTTATTATTTCCTACATGGGTTTTTATTGTTGTTCTAAATTTGGTTTTTTCATAATGTGTTGCTATGTCTCAATGTGACCTATAAGGGTAACAGTGCCCAGGGATGGTGGCTAGAACTGGAAGTATCACACCTTAAGTAAGGCCAAACAAGCAAACAAAACAGTAAAAAGCCTTGACACCTTCCAGGAGTGATACACATTAACCTATTTATAACCAATACAAATATAAAACAGAAGGTTAGTTTATTAATTGATAATGAAAACTCAATATTGAAATATTTTTATCTATATTTATTCATTGGATTTCTGGGCTGCAGGTACAGAGATTCCTACCGTTATCTGCTGGTGGCTATGTTGTCAAACCAAAGTTTCTATCTCTAGTTGATGAAATGTGTCCCCCAAAATTTATAAGAAGACAGCAGTTCTCTCAATTTCAATGTGAAAGACAAACATGAGCAAGAAACCTTCACCAACTACCATCTGAATTATATGGAATTTACACCATTTGGTTGCTTTGCAGTCCAAAAGAGATTATTTTTCTTTGTATCAGCCAATCAACACTTACATTATTCTGTTTTTCTGAAAGTGAGTACTGGCTTTTAAAGCAGTGCACCCTAAAAATATTAAATATACATATGCTCATGCTGTGGCTTTAGGTCTTTTCATCCTCTCAGAAATGGCACAAAATAGTCCATGAAGAAGATATACATATATATAATCTATATCAGTAAATTGTCTGATTCTTGATTCTTAAGTTCAACAACTTTGAAATATTTGTTGATAATAAATTATTAAAGATGTCAGTTGAGAAAATGTCAGTGCCTCATTTCTGAAGGGACATTGTTTTTTTTTTTTTTTCAGAATAACATGGCTCACAAAATAGCCGAAAGAACAAAGTTCAGAAAAATATCATTTTATTCAATTAATGTCAATAGTTTCCTAAAGTTCAAATGATTCGTTTTTAAATGCGTGCTTATGCAGAAGTGTCCAGATATGTTTAAGTGGAGGAAAATAAAAATAAATGCAAAGGTATCTTAGAGCTGCATAAACAAGTAGAAGGAGCAAATCTGTTTCTGAAACAATTTGCTATGTGAAAAAATGATTACAGCTGTCATAGATTAAAACACTAGCATCGCTTAAGTATTTTTAAATGAAACACAGTTCACTTGCACAAAACTGATTAGTTTTAAGAAGTTGCTAATGCCCTGGAAGTGGCTTGTGTGCATGTGAAACAAATGATGTATATTTAAATTAAAAATAAGTCTACATAATTTAGCAAGTTATGTTCATGTCCCAATTTCATATACTTGTATCTATTGATAAACATTTCAGTACTTGAAAAACAAAAAAATCCTAAAGAATAACTGCTACTGACTTGATCAATTCATCAAAGATAATCTGTAACAAGAACATTTTCAAATTTGAATATTCACTGTACTGATCTCCAAACTCGTAGGGCATGAAAGATACCTTGCCCTAGCAGTGCTTGACATCTGTCCAAGGAAAAATATCTACACATATGTAATGATTAGTGATGAAACCAAGAGAACACTGTACAAAGCTGTCTAAAATGAGAGAGCAGTATGAGTTCAAAGAGAAAAAATGTCAGAGGCAGGAATGGTTCAGAAAGATAACCAGCTTTATCTACAGCTATAATTAATTGGATGTCAACAATTTTCCCCCAAGCATAATTAAAAGAAACACATACACATACAATAAAATTTACCAACCTAAACTTTTTAAAATGCACATTAGTGTCAAGTATGTGCATCTTTTTATTTTTAACTTTTTAAAATTTTTAATATTTTTATCTTTTTAAACACTCTCCAGGATGCTTTCATCTTGCAAAACTGAAATTCTGTGTCCATCATAGGAGCAACTTTCACATGCACATCCAGCAGCAGCCATTCTATTCACTTTCTGACTTCGAATTTGGGCCATTATAGCTACCTCTTCTAAGTGGAATCATGCACTGTTTGTCCTTTTGTGTCTGACTTATTTTACTTCGCAAAATGTCTGTAAGATACCTATGTTGTGTGATGTACCAGTATCTCCTACTTTAAAGTTGAATAATGACCATTGTATAGAATATCAAGTTTCTTTATTCAGTCCATCTTCAACAGATGTTCAGCTTGCTCCTACCTCTTGACTATTGTTAACAATGCTTTGGTAAGTGTGAGTGGGCAACTGTCTCTTTGAGATCAACTTTTCATTCCTGTTGGATATATATCCAGAAGTAGGATTGCTGTACTATGATAATTCTGTGTTAAATCTTTTGAGAAAACTTGACAGGGAGCTAAACCTGGGCAAGATGTCACTTCTCTTCAGAGGGGTCTGTGTCAGTCAGGATACGTGCGGTGGCCAGTGAAGATACCACTAAGATTGCATCCCAGTACATCGATAGGGGGAAATAAGATGTAGATGTGAGAGGGGGCATACACACAAAGGTAAAGTCCCAGAAAATAGGCAAAGCCATAAAAATCATATGAAATAAACATTTGATGAGCCATAGAAGTTTTTTTGGGGTGCTGCATGCTCAAAAATTAGTTCATCGAGTCACCCATCAATCATGTATTATACCCTATGTATGCAATACTATTATAGCCATCAAAGATACTGAAGTAAACTATAGATTGCTGTTTCTCTGCATGAGCTTAAATTTGGGAGAGGTGAGAAAGATATGCAATTAAATTTAGATATATATGTGTAAAATAAATATACTAAATCATAGGGATGAAGCTATGAAGGAGAATCAAGAGAGATCAAGAGAGAAAGATTTTTTTTTTTTTAGATAAGGGAAGGACTGGAAAATAACTGAGCAAAGATTAGCATGAAGAAAAGACTAAAGTTAAAACATGGCAGCAGTGGAAAGGGTGAGTATAAGGGCCCAAATCAGGAGCATGCAGGGCTGGCTGAGGAACTGAAAGTAGGAACTGGCCAGAGCCAAGGGACAGCAGGAGAGGCAGGGATAGGTTACAAACGACCAAAAGGTTTTGAGTGTGGGGCTAATGTAAGCACTGTGACTATTTATTACTAAGAGACAAATAAGAAATCACTTGGAGAGCTCTGAGTTGTCCTAAGGGCCTTCTGAATACTTTTAGGACCAGTAAGAGCCCAGGCATGAGAAGCAGGTGGCCTTGACTAAGGTGACATCAGTGGAGCTTTTGAGAAGTGGTTACATTCTGGGTATATCTATAAAGAAAGTTGACAGAGTTTATGAATGGACTGGATGTGAAGAAAAAGGAATCTCAGCTGATTCTCAACTCTTATGCTGTAGCAGTCCAACAGTTGTCATTGCTATTTACAGCAAAGTAGAAACCTAAGGAAGAAAGTAGACATTTCTTGTGAAATATAGGGTATGTTGAAGACTATTTGCAGAAACACACATTGAAAATGGAATCCGAATGCTGAGAGTGCGGACTCACTTAAGAGTCAGTCACAGTTGATGGGGGTGAACATGGGTGTCTTAGTTACTTTTCTCCTGTTGCTGGGACAAAATACCCAACACCCAAAATTAAGGAAGAAAGGTTTATTTAGCTCATAGTTAGTGGACATTTCAGTCCATACTCAGCTGGCTCCAAGGCAGAATGGCACATGGTAGATGCCAGCACTTCATGGTGGTGGAAAACACCAAGGACCAAAGGGAGCAGCAGCAGCAGATGCAGCTAGCAAGCCTCTTTCCTTCTCTTCTGTTGCATTCAGGGTATCCACCCCAGGATGGGCAAAGTACTCACACCCATAATTCCAGCATTGGATCATGTGTTAATCACACACTCTAGAAGCCTGCCCCAGTGGCTGCATGAAGCTTTGGGGGGACAACTAGACACAAACCATAACAATGGGCTTACCCAAGGATGTCAAAGTGGCAGTGCTCATTGACAGACTGAAATGATGAAGCCTCCAAGATTCCAGATTAGAGATGGGAGGAAATGTAGACTGCTATCATCTCGGTCTTGTTACCTGCACGACATTCTTTCATAGTCCCATGAATATTAAGAATCCAGGCTTTCCAGGTTCATTTTGTTTATTGGATTTTTTTTAATGGACAGATGAAGAACCTGCCCTATATTAGGGATTCCATCCCTAAATTTTTATATAATAGCATTCAAATACCCAAAACCTACCATATGTCTATGGACGTTCTGCTTATTTCTAAGGATCCAAACTGGTAACAACTGAGAATCCATCAAGTGAAGGGATTGTTTTAAAACTGTGGCAGTGGATACTAGTACTCCGTAATTTTTTTTAAAAGGAATAAATTATTGTTAACAGCATGGTTAATTCTCACAAACATTTTATTTGAGTTAAAGACACACACAAAAGACATCATGCTGGCTTTCATGCATATGAAGTTTGAGAACAGAAAAGAACTTATCTATGGAGGAAAACTTAAAAGAGTGATTTCCTGATTGAGTGTGAAGTAGACGACGCAACAAGATCACAAGAAGTGTTCCTGGGTAAAGTGTTAGCTTGTGAGTGTGGGCATTTGCCTAAACTACTTGAACCATGAACATGGTATCTGTACACTCAATGTACCTAAGTTATATTCCACTTCAAACCATAAAATATTCATCCAGGGTTGAGTGTATTGACTATAGGGTAGGTGGCAAGAATAAAAAGGAAATAATGCTCTGAATCTAGTCCAACCATCAGACAACAGATCACGATACTGCTACTACCATTGTAATCTATTCTGCTCCCAGTCATTGGAAAGAACGCATAGGGATTCAGTTTAGCAAAAGTTAGGGGACAGTGCAGCTTAGAAAGTTTGGAGCAGCAACAGTGACTATAATAGACTAAATCAAAACAGAAAATTCTGTTTTAAAAAACATTGAGTAAAATTGAAACATATAAGAGTCTTCATGAAATAAAACTTAAAAGATACAAGATAAAGGCAAGCCCAAGCCAAAACACAATCATATTGTGAGCTACACAGTGTGAAAGAAATTATACATCTGTACTCAGAACAGTGTGCAGAAGCAGATCAGACAAGCCCTCTGCCATTTCTCTAGCATGTCCAGCTGAGCTGCTGCATGGTATCCTAGAGGGAGAAGGACCCCTGCTTATTCCCTGAGTGGCAGCTCTGAATGGATCATCAGTTGGCTTTTCAACCATTCCAGCAAAGGTGTGGGGCAGACCATGCATTCTGAAGTCATATTGCAGCAGCTCTAGCTGACCATCCTGTTCCACTCTCCTTATAAAAGGGATGTATTCCTCTCTTTTGAATTTATTGGCTCAGAATAACTCTTGATGAATAATCTACTCATAGCTAAAACTAACCACAAGCAGAGTAGTTATCTCTTTTTTAGGCATGTTCTAGCTGTGCAGGAAGACAGTGCTTCAACATACACAGCTGATCACATTTGCTTTCTGCTTGACTCAACCTGCCCTGACTAAGATGGAAGGAGCACACTGATGATAACAGTAACTTGTAGGTGAAAAGGAGCTATGCTTAGGTGTGACAGGCAACAAGAAATACTGGCACATTCCTGGAAGAGAGGATGGACACAGGAGTGGAAGAGAGCTTAACAGTAAAGAGAGATGCCTGCAATTTGAGGCATACTGAGGAGAAAGGCACACTTTTTCTTACAAAAGTATTGACAGGTATAGTTTAAAGAGAAGATTGAAGTTAAGCACACGCTGAAAATGGTGGGTCTTGCTTCGACTTTGCACAGAGCATCACTGGAGGCCTCTTAATGTTACTCACCCCTGCAATTAGCTGAATATCCATCCTCACTACCAGCAAGAGGAAATACTCTGAATAAATTTAACCTACAATGTTCGGACTTGACAGCATGAAGCAAATCACACAGAATTGTGGTAGTTTAAAAGTCTCCAAAACTCACGTTGAAATTTAATTGCCATTACAACAGTTTTAAGAGGTGGGGTAGCCTTTATGCAGGAAAAACAGTGGAGAAAGAGCAAAGAAAAAAGATCCCGTTGTTCCAGAAAAGTCTCCTGAAAACAAAGACAGCTTAGTAAGCCCTCAAAGCCACCCAGGCAAAGCAGGCACTTTTGTCAAAGGAAAGGAAGGTAAAAGGAAGGAATGCGATTTAAGCGACTGAAATCTTTCCTTCATAATTCCTGGAGACAGCAGCCTGACAGAGCACATGAGAAACTAGAAGCGAAATCTCGCACTGTGGAAGCACCCGTGAACATTTCTTGGCCTTTGTTGTCCACCTCCAAAGTATGAGCAAAGTGACTTTACTAGTACAAGAGACCATTGCAAGACTTCACCCGAAGAAGTCATCTAGTGGTGACTTTGGTAAAGTCACCCCCAAGCTCTCAAAATGCTGCTGACAGTGGAGACCCACATGATGTGGGATTTCCAAATCTGAAGTGTGTCTAGGAGCTCATTTTGAAATGTGCATGGCACAAGGTCAAGAATAAGACCTTCCCTCTGATGGACAGCACTGTGATAGAGAGCCCCTGGTCAAGGATGGTGTCATTTTCCTGGAAGACCTAATACATGAAATCGGCTTCCCAGGGGCGCATTTCCAGGAAATCGCCTGCTTCTTGTGCCCTTTCTGCTTTTCTGTAGCCCAGCACACTATCAAGACCAGGGGGCTGAGCTGATAGGCTCAGCTGGCTGCAGGGTCAGCGCATCCACCAGCTCATCCACCAGGTGAACTAGTTCCAGAATAGCAAACCACAGGGCCTTGGAAGCATGCTTTTGTGTTTGGAACTTATCAAGTATGTTCAAAGAAGATGATTTTCTGCTTTTAGAGAGTGGAAGGAAGCAGTCAGGGAAGTGACAGGTTCTGGTTATGGCAGGCACTTCTCTTGGCTGCCCAGTTTCAAGGAAGGTTCTGTTGTTTTCCACATTGTCCTCTGCTACTGAAGAAGAGGGACAGTGGGGGAGGGGAAGAGAGGTGGGCCAGCTCAGAAGACATTGGGTCTCTTGCCATGACAGTACTTAACTCCTGCAGGAGCAGCTTCCCATAAAAAGGATTCGATTCCCATCTGAGTGGGCCACCGAGACTGGGCGTGATAGTGCAGGCCTATAATCCCAGCGCCGGGGAGGCTGAAAATGGGAGGATATCACTACAAGTCTGAGCTGTGTAGTGAGTGAGACCCTGTACTAAGTTCCAGAAGAAAAGAGGGAAAGAAAGAAAGAACAAAACAAAGAAAGAGTCCCCTCTGATTTCTCCTCTGTGTCGCGCATGCTAACCTGCCTTCTGCCGCATCAAGACAAAGCAAGAAGTTCCTGGCCAGATGTAGCTCCTCAATCTTGGCCTCTGCAGCCTCCAGAATGGGGAGTCCAGTGAACGTCTGCTACTCAGTCCATCGTATTCTGTGAGAGCAGCACAATATGAGGCACAGGGCTGCAACTGAAGAATTGAGTGTTTTAAGTGAAAAGCATCCTTGGCGAAACACCAAATCACTCCAAGGTACATACTTGTCACTCAGACTTTCTCAAAAAGGACTAGTTCACCTCAACCACCTCAGTTAGGGGACTAAGCATAGACAAGCTTAGAAAGACAGAACAGGACCCCCAGCCTGACAGCACAAGGAAGTCCCAGAGATTGACCTGCATGCCACACATAGAGAAATAAACTAGAATTGAAGAAGTAGAGGGCTTGGAGGATACTCTTTACAAGGCAGGGTGGGGATGGAAGGATCATTTGAACTGAGTATTCAACAAAAGTATCAGTGGGCAGATGCCAGATGTGTGAGAACATCTGGAAAGAGTTACTGACCGGTGAATACAAAACTAAGCAAAAGTAATGCAGTAATTAATTCTAATGTAGTGTAAAATGGAAAATAGGATGAAATTATATCACTTGACCCATTAGTAAAAATCGTTACATAGTATCATTTAAGTGATTGATGTTCCTCACATTTGAAACATGATACTATTAAGAAAATAGAGGAGGAGAAAACTGAAGTAGAGCAAGCAGTAGTGTAAGAGAGATGACTCCCCCAATTATAAGAGAAAATGTATCTTCCTTACTTTTATGCTCGCTGCAAAAAAATACCCAACAGTGACCCAGTCCTAACCCAGGCCCGGTGAGTGTGTGGGAGAGCTTCCAGCTACCCTGGCCGGCAGGATCTACTACTGGTCCCTGCCCAGGCACAGCATGGGAGAGACCCTCTCCCACCCCCATGGGACGCCCTCCCACC
>NDGM011137240.1:0-11574 GCA_002564305.1 Octomys mimax | reverse complement strand
CTTTGCTAAGTTTGTTCTAAGTAGGTGCTTTAGACCACTGAGCCATCTCACCAGCCCCAAGAAGAAGATTCTGACCTGGAATATATAGATTTTGCTCCCCAAACCTCAGTAGGTGATAATTGAGACCCTCATTTATCTGCTAAAAGAGACACCCATATAGAGCTACATTGTTAAGTACAAAATGTATACAAATGCAAAATCACATATGTGTACTGTAACACAGGCACACCCATCATGCGGTTGTTAAATGCCTTGTACATATGCTGTAGGTTTTAGAAGGGAAAATCTCAAAGTACTCTAATCACAGGGCTTCTCTGCCTGTGAGATATCCTCTTTTACTTTTTTACTATACTGTTCTGTCTGTGGGGCAGCCCACCACTGTACACTGTGTGATGTGAATAAACTTATCTCTTAATTAATTTCTGTTGGCCATATCTTATTTACATCTTTAAGGAATGAAAGGATTTATGGAATCAGTAACTTTAGGACATGGTTGATGACAGTAGGGCTAGTGATATTAAGGAGGTTTGCATAGAAAGATACAAAAAGAACATGTGGAACTACCATTCATAGGAGACAAAGGCCTTGCCTCCCCAGGTCAGCACTAGAGCGATAGACTAGATGGAGGGATAGAATAGATGGAGGTTTAGCAGTATTCAGAACTGTCACAGTATATCCTCTGAAAATGTTTACACAAAAGTTTACAGAACACAGCAGAAATACAGAACAGAATAAATTCTACAGTAGAAATTGCCCCTAAGGCAACTTGATGATGGATTTAAGAGTCAAAGCCTTTTTGCTGCCTTCATTTTTCCCACTGGCTCATTCAAGGAGTAGATATGAGAAAACTTCAAACTAAAAATTAAAATGACAGACACATACCCAAGGATACAAATTATAATATTGAATTGTGGATGGATGAAAGAATTCAATTAAAAAGCACCAGACTGGCTGGCGAGATAGCTCAGTGGTATAAAGCACCTGCCTAGGGAAGCTTAGGCAAGTGCAAGGACTGAGGTTCAATCCCCGGAACCACATGCTGCCCCAGCCCTACCCTCAGGGTGGGCTGAGTCAGCAAAAAAGCCCATCAATCAAAATAAAATAAGATATAACTATATATAATATAAAGGAGATACAATGAAGACTCAATAATGCAAATATGTTGAATGTAAATATATATATATATATATATATATATATATCATATACATAGTAACCACAAGAAAGCTAGAGTGGCTATCACTTTTACACAAAAAGATCTTATATAAGATAATGTTATTATATGTGGAAGGAACATTTTAAAATAATAAGAATGTCAATCCAATAAGTATATATGTATAACATTTATAAAGACATGTACCTAAAAACAGGGTTCCAAAATGCATAAAGCAAAAGCTGGCAAAATCAGAGGGACAAATAGATCATTAAAGGGCAATAGATGGGGATTTTCACACCCCATTTTCAATAAGGCAACAATAATAAGGTAGAAGTTAAATAAGGAACAGTGGGGATGGAACTCAGAGCCTTTGCTGTGCTGGGCAAATCATCTGAGCTACATCTTTATCCCAATAGTAGTCATTAATGACATAAAAGTTGGTATACTTTTCATCCAAACAGATATATATGTTTGCAAATTATAGTAATCTCTTTTTTTGAGTGTGGAAAATTCTGGGATTGAACCCAGGGCCCTTGTATGCAGTGCAAGCACTGAGCCATATCTATAGCACCAGACTATTACAGATTTTTCATTCACTTATTTGTGAAGTCAGAGTAAAAACAAATAATAAGTTCTAGTATCTGCAAAGCTATTTCAGGCAGATATTTTCTTCAGTCCAGTGTTCACATTCATCTTAACATATAGGATAAAAATCTGACAAGAATCAAAGGGTAGACATTTATATTCTTTAGTTAATATTTTATTTTATATTTTTTATGTATTTAGGACAGGGTCTACAGGGTCTCACTACACAGATCAGACTCATAGTGATCCTTCTGTTTTCAGTCTTCCAAGTGCTGGGATTACAGGTGTGCACCACCAAACCCAGTCCCATTCACCATCTCAGCATGCCCCAGGACAGGGCTGGCATGACACGCTGCAGGGATCGAACCCTGGTCCCTGTGCCAGGTCTAAGCAAGCACTTTAGTCCACTGAACTATCTTGCTGGTCCATCTTTAATTAGTTTATTTTTATCATCTTCAGACACCCTGGGTGAGCATAGAGACTAAAGTCAATTTCATGGTGGTGTTACCTTTGAAAATTTAACTTCTGTTGAAAGTACTGTAGAGGGCCAGGGAGATGGCTCAGTGGAATAAGCGCTTCCCTGGCAAGTGCAAGGCCTGAGTTCATCCCCAGTTCTGCCCCCCCCACCAAAAAAACCCCTAAAAAACAAAAAGAAAATACTGTAGATTTTATGTCATGTGAAAATGTTGGGACATAATCATGTACACAGCTTTCATAATTCTGATTAAATTCCTATTGTCAGAATTTTTCATATAATTAATTCACTAATTAAAAAAGGGGAGATTCACTTTCAACACATTTTCACTTTTACTAGCATTTAAAGTTCTTTACTGTGCTTCCAAGCATTTTCTTTATTGCATTATGTGTGAATACATCAATACCACTATACTCTGTCAGCATTCAGAAGTAGTAGCAACAGAAACCTATCTCTGTATTCTTTTAAATTCTGATTAGTTTTTAATCTTCTCATAGATTGAGATTTCAAGATTTGTTTATGTTTGTCATAGCAGACTTAATACTTATCTACCCTTTAACCAGTGGTGACATTGCGGTGCAAAAGCAATGTCCAGAACACCAAAACAGAGTGGCCTCCTGGGAGTATTCCATCTATTATATTGAGGCCCGTGATTAGGTCATGGCTAGCTGGCTGAGGAAGTAGGCATGAGCAGTCAATCCAAGATCCAGTACACATGTGTTCATGCCCAGCTTCTTGGCCAAATCAGAAAGAGGTATCTTGAATTCTTCTGGTATCAGGTTTTTGATAGGCCAGCCTAGACTTGACGTCAGCCTGAAGAGTAGGGATATGAAAGATGGCTGTCATTAAGCACCTGCTCATCTATCTTTAGGACTCATTCAAAAATTACCTCCTGAAATGCAGCTTCTTAAAACAGTTTCTCTGATAAACATTTCCATCTGTCTAAGGTAACTATTTGTTCAAAGTGTATTTGGTCTCTTAAATACATAATGTGTGATGCCTGGAATATGTCATCTGTCACCAAGTCTCACAGTGGATGACTGTGAGACTTGTTTTCACCTATTGAACAAGTGGATGCAAAGTCATGAAAGTCTAGAATTATTGGAATGACAATGCAATTTTCTTGCCCAGTGTGTAGTTGAGCTTCTTTGCCTACAGACACAGGGGGACACATAAAGGTACATTTAATTGTGCTTTCAAATATTATTAATAGATTTTTCAATATTAGAACTCACAAGCTGAATTTAGAACATACCTTGTTCTCTGAGAAACAGCAAGTATATAGAGTATCTTTTAGATTGCATCTCAAATCCAGCATTTCTCAATAAAATTTTTTATACCTCTTCCATTATAAAGTGGAGATATTCACCTCTAAAAGTAAATATTTGTTCAAAGAAATGTTTACAAATTTAAAAATTTTTTTTTAGTTGTTCTTTTATCTAACTCCTTCCATGTAAGCCTTTAGCTGGGAATAATGAAAACTTTAAGATGATGAAGATGAAAAATAGAACTTAATAGAACTGAAATTACTCTTAACCCTTGACTAAAGTTGAGAGCAAATGTTAAATAACATCAGCAACACATTAGTTTAGCTTATTTTATTATCTGGTTCTAAAAAAGGAACTTAAACCTTTGAGGTTAATTATCCAAAAATTAAACATTCAAAATGTTCTCATACTGATTGTAAAACCAATTGTAAGATTTACATTGCTGGTAAAATACTTGGCATACAAAATGTAAAGGAGGCAGGGTTTATTGTGGCTCCTGGTTGCATAGGATCTAATCCATAGACAGCTGGCACTACTGCTCTCAGATACGAGGCAGGGCAGGAACAGCACAGTAGAAGGGGGTGGTAGAAAAGAGGAGCTCACCTTGGGATGTAGAAAATAAGGCACATGCAGAGGATATACCTTTAGACATCGCTATGGTTTGTGTCTAATTGTTCCCCCCGAAATCTCATGCAGTCATGGGGTGGCTTCTAGAATCTGTGATTAATTTATGATTCAAGGCAGGGATTATGAGTGTGAGCACTACACCCCTCTGGGCTGGATAGCCTGAATACAATACAAGGCAGGGAGAGAGGCTTGCTAGCTGCCCCAGCTGCTGCTTCCCTTTGGCTCTTTACTGTTTTCCACCAGCAAGAACTGCTGCCCTTTGGTATGTGCCTCTCTGTGNTAGAGCCAGATGATTATAGACTGAATCCTCCACAAACTGTGAGCCAGACATAAACCTTTCCTTCCTTAATTTGGGGTATTGGTTATTTTGTCCCAGCAATGAGAGAAGAGTACCTTAGAGAAGCATGTTTTAATGACCTACTTCCACAAGTGGTTCCCTCTTAATGGCCCATTCCACTATGAACTCCTAATGAATTAATCCATTGATGAGGTGAGTGTCCTCAGGATCCACTCACCTTTCTAGGGCACAGCTCTTAACATTGCTGTTTTGTAATCATAGTTTCAAAATATGTCTTGGGAATATGTCATATTTAAACCACAATACTATTTCCAAAAACCTCAAAGACCAAAGTGAAAATCACTTCCAAAACACAAAAGAAAAACTCATATGAAAGTTTTTGGTATAAA
This sequence comes from Octomys mimax, assembly GCA_002564305.1. Lineage (NCBI taxonomy): Eukaryota > Metazoa > Chordata > Mammalia > Rodentia > Octodontidae > Octomys > Octomys mimax. Next base: position 6,776 of record NDGM011137240.1, on the reverse strand, counting down.
TTCTGCTGAAAGAAGATGGAATCTTTTTTTTAATGAATTTTTTAGTACAGAGTCTACAGAGTGTACAGGATCTCACTACATAGATCAGACTAGTAGTGATTCTCCGGTTTTCAGCCCACCAAGCACTAGGATTACAGGCACATGCCACCCCACCCAGTCTTAATCTCCATCTCAGTGTGCCTCAGGTGCTGGGCCAGCACAGCACGCTGGGGATCAAACCCCAGCTATGCTATGCTATGCTTGGCCCAAGCTGGCACTTTAGTCCACTGACCTATTTGGCGGGCCTAGCAGATGGAATCTTATACTAGAATGTACTTAGTGCCATTGTATTGAGAAAATGGAATAGTTGATGGAACAGCTGATTTAGTTACCACCCTTACAAATGAAATAAATGTATGGCTGATCCATCTGGACCCTCATATACCATTATCTATATGTAGCTTTGTGAGACCTGACACTTGTCATTATATGTTAGATTGCTGATACCTAAGCACAGATCTATAGTGATAAAAATCTTCACTTTCCCCCCACTACAAAATTTTAGTCCCTAGGTAGATTATTGTATGACATCTGTTATGATTTGTCTCAGGGTGACCCCCCTAAAGCTTCAGGCAGTCATGGGGCAGATGTCTAGAGTTTGTGATTAACTCATGATCTACTGGGAATATGGATTCAAAGCTGAATTATGGGTCTGAGTACTACTGGAATCATGGGTGTAAGTGCTACACACAGTCTGAGGTGGATAGCCTCAATGTAACATAAGAGAGACAGAGAGACAGACTTCCTCTCTGTTGCCACTGTTGCTGCTAATCATCCCTTTTGTTCTCTGATCTTTGCCACTGCCATGAAATGTTGCCCTCTGCCATGTGCCACTCTGCCTTGGAGCTGAGTATGGATTGAAACCTCCAGTAACTGTGAGCTAAATAAACCTTTCCTTTCTTTATTTGGGGTGTCAGGTAGTTTTCCCAGCAATGCGGGAAGAATAACTGAGACAACATCTCATAACTTTGCACTTGATTAGCTATCTTGGGAAAAATGATTGCAAATAGTGCTGAGAATGTTGTGTACTTCAGACACTGCCTGGGTTTTACACTTCTCACTGTACAGACAAGGGCTTCATCTTGATTCCAGTTCCTTTCTGCTGAGTGGCTCAATGGTCCGTGCAAGGGCTCTCAGGTACAACAGAACAAATTGATTGGCTTACGTCAGTAAGCCAAAGTCATTCTTCTAAATTGAGATGCCTTTGCTTCTTAACATGAAAAATGGGCATTGATCTCCAATGTAAGCAAGATTCTCAAAACCTACAGCTTCACTCAACATATTTAGATGAAATTTACCACAAAGTAAACATTGTAGGACAAAAAGATAAAGCAATTAAAGGACTTTCTAAAAAACACATTGTTGAATGACTTAATGCATAAGATAGATAGGGTATGATATGATTAACTGAGTAGACACCATGCAATGACTATTGGGATATTTTGTATTATTTATAGTTTACTTAAGCATTTCCATAACCTGATGTGTTTGTGCTCTGTGTTGATACACAAGGGGCATGCAGATGAACACTCAAAAGTAGACAAGAGAAAAAAGGAGGATTGTTGGGATTCTGTATATAATAACAGGACCAGCCTTCCATCTCTGCTCTGATCCCATTCCAGGATGCAAGGAGGACATTCAGACTAGAGCTTGTCCCTTGCAATATTTGAGCTAGCAACAGAGTCAGGGACCTGACTTAATAATTTTGTGGCACCAAAATTATTTTTATTGCATTTTTAAGATATCCTCCTGGGATTTCAATGCATTGTGAAGTAGTGAAATCTGTGCTGCAGTCAGCCACATCCAAAAACTGGGCTTCGACCTTCCAAGTGTATCCTGGATCACTATCAGAAGACTCCACATCTCCCCAGTGGAAAAGCTAGTTTCTCCTAACACCAACCCAGACAGGCAGAGTTTTATTGTTAATACAAATTAGCTTTATTTTTTCATAAAGGGAAATGCAATCCTAGATCAGGACAGTGCTACCACCAGAGTCCAGATGTTACTGCTCAGCTCAAGTATCTTCCCAACATGGGCTCAGAGTCATACATTCTAGATCATTTCCCCCTGGCTGTATTTTTCATTTTCTTAAGGAAAATAAGCACAGTGGTATTTTCTAGATATTATGTTAGGTATAATCACTTCCATTTATTAACATACAAAATAAGGAATAAGGTCATTAAATAAATATGTGTAAAATGTCTAGTAAGAGCTAAATCAAGTCTATTTGATTTAAAGCTTAGCATGGATTTATAATAGTTAATCATGAATGTCAGAAGTGATTGAATGCAAAAGATGCTGCATTGTTCCTCTTGAAGAAGAGAGTGTGCTAAGTACACCTTTTCTCCAAGAGAAGCTCTCTGCTAGTTTTCTATATTCAGGAGTTCGATGAGAACAATGCTGATACTTCCTCTTCCCTCTAGTACCCAGAAACTGGAAAGGAAGAGGAATCATTAATATCCTTAGCATATGTTTAATATCTTCCTAACTAATAAACAAAACCACCACTGATATTAGTACCTGTTGAAAGATGAGCTTTCAAATGAGAAAATTAATTCTAATCATGAAAAATAGGTCAGCCTTACTAGTTTGTGTTTCTTTTTAATTTGATGAGGTCAATATGTCACTCAGTACTACATAACTTCCTGAGATAAAATGCCTCAGAATTCTTAAAAAGTACACTTATCTATAAAAGGCAAACAATATAGTTTTATGAGAGATACAATAAACTCTATGGGAAGAATATGGCATAGATATTTCATGTGTGCTGTATATTAGGAAGAAAAACTACAGTATCTTTCTTGAATAAATCATAAAGAAGAATGGTCGAGTGAGATTCCTTGGAAAATGGTTGAAATATTATCATCTCCTCTTGCATGTCTTTTCCAATATAAAGGTTGAGAGAGAAATGAACTGAATCAGTCTAGCTTAGAAAAAGATTGATTCTCACCTTTGAGTGCTATGTATCTTAGTCACAATTTATAAATGGATTTAAAAATAAATTTAGAATAGCAGGTAAAATATTAGCATTATGTACCACTTGTTTTAGATAAATTACATAGATAGATAGATAGATAAATAGGTGATCCATATTTTTGTAATTTTGAAGATATTTAATTAAAATATGGAGAAGTGCATTTTAGCATTACCTGAATTAAATATTTATTGTGTGTTTTAAAAGCTACTAACTTATGTCTAAGATGAAGCTTCCTCAATTACATACTTATAAGATGTTTTTTTATATTGACTTCTCAAGTTGTTAAAATTAACAGTGATCAGGAACAAGATATACTTCAACATGTTTGCATTTATGTGTTTTCTTAGTCATTGCTTCATATAAAATAGAGTCTATAGGGGGCGAGCCAAATAGCTCGATGGATTAAAGTGCCTGCAAGCAGGCGCAGCGGCCAGAGGTTCAATCTCCAGGCCTGCCCTGCCGACCCCACCCCCAGGGTGTGCTGAGACGGCAATTGAGACTAGGCATGGTGGTGCACACCTGTAATTCCAGCTCTTGGGAGGCTGTAAACAGGCAGATAACTACAAGTCTGATCTAGTAGTGAGAACCTGAATACCCTGTGGATCCTTCCTTGAAACACACAAACACACACAAAAAGAGTCTATAAGAAAACCTTCATTTTATCTCTTATTTCGAATGGTTTGCATGCTGCAATGTGATGAAATAAAACTGTTTAAAAGCTATGATATACTTCACAAATAAAGTTGTCTTAGCTGCTTATTGCTATCTAAGAAATTACTCAATAGTAGCTTAAAATAGGAAACATTTATCTTATCACATTCTCTGTTGGAAAGAAGTTGGAAGAAGCTCAGGTGGGAGGTTCAGGCTCAGGACCTCTCACTGGGTCAAGGTCATCCTTCTAGCCAGGACTTCTGCCCTAGGAAGATTTCATGGTGGCTAAAGCATCAATCTAAGAGGGCTGTGTGCACATCTGGTGAAGCTGTGCTGTGCGAGCAGGACTGCTGCTCCTCATCACGTGGACCTCTCTAGGATTCAAGAAACTGCAGCTCCAAGGGACAAAGACAGGAACTAGACCCATGTCTAGCACCATGCACTTAACTAAAGTCAAAATGGATTAAAGTTCTCAATACTAAAACAGAAATACTCAAACTACTGGAGGAGAATGTAGTTAGGAATCTTGAAGACATAGGCATATACTCATTTATCTTAATTCATTGAAAAGAAAAGTTTGTGCTAATATCATTTGAAGAAATTTTTATGCCCATATCTTATACCATGAGGAATGACTTTAAAGATATTGAGATGCAATGTAATAACTATTGTTATTATATCATCTTATTTTGAATTATTTTTACCTTATTGCCATAAAATAATAGAAGGCTTAATAAAAAAAATTTCAACTGTCTTGTTCATTCTAAAAGTTACCCCTGCGTCCAGTGAGATATCTCAGTGGCGTAAGTGCCTGCCTAGCAAGAGCAAGGTTCTGAATTCACTGCTGGCACCCCACAGACAAATTCACAAAATAAATAAGTAAATGAATAAGTAAATAAATAAGCTGAGTTGGGGTTGAGAATCCCTGTAGGACACCACTGAGACTGTCAACTTCAACTGATTCTCTAAGCTTTATAATTATTCAAAAGTTTTTCCAAGGAGCTGGGAGTGTTGGTCAGGGATCAAGAATATGATTAGCATGCTCAAAGCCTTGGGCTCAATCGGTAGCAGTAATAAGAACAACAATAAAAAGTTTTCCCAGTAGCTCCAAATTAATAAGATGATAACTAGGAAAACACTTAGAAACTTGCTTTCTGATTTAACTCATTCTATTTATAGAATCATGCTCCAGATTTTAAATTGGATTTTATTTTTCTGACAGTATTACTGTTGCACATATTTTGTTGTTAAAGATCTATTAAAATAGTGCTATTTTCAACAAATATCTTTATTATATGTTAGGTGATGATTACTTTTCTTTTTTAAATTTTTAAAAAATGTATTTTGTGCAGTGTCTACAAGGTCTTACTGCACAAATTGGACTTGCAGTGATCCTCCTGTTTTCAGCCTCCCAAGGGATTGACCTGTCACCATGCCCAGTCTCAATAGCCATCTCAGCATGGGGGATTGAACCCCAGTCTCTGCATCTGCTTAAGCAGGTGTTTCAATCTGCTGAGCTATCTGGCCAGCCTTGTGAGGATTACTTTTCTAGGATGTAATTAAAATAGTAGTTTTAAGGATTTCATATATACATAGTGTATATCTATCTATAAATAGAAATAAAATGTCAGTGGAAATAGAAGTATAAAAATTACACACAAGTGTTTCTGGAGGACTTCAGGAAGGACAGCCGAATGAAAAATGAAGTCAAGGTCAGGGAGCTGGGGATGGTTGAACCATACCCAAAATTCTCATCCTAGTTAGACCCTCACTCTTTGGGATGTGGATCTTAACCAGTGTGTCTCAAAAAGAGTTATACTTGGGATTAGGGTGTTATTTGAGGCAGAAAAATAACAAAATCACTAGTCATGTTCTGGCCAGATTTATGTAAGCAACACTGAAAATTGCAAAAAATTCTAAAGTATATTAGTTTTTTTAATGACAGTGTCAAAAATTCTTTCTTTTATATTTAAAGTTCACTTTGCTATAATTTATTGAGCTGATGACTTTCCATGAAGAAGTGTAGAAACCGTTCATTCCTTCATTCAAATTATTTGTCTCCTAGTATTCTTAGTTATATAGAAGATGGGAATAGGGAGATACTTCTTAGTGTTTTACTCTGCTTGAGAAACAAAAGTAGCAGTAGGCCCAGCTGGGGAATTCATGTGCAGGTGAGAGTGGGAGCAGGTAAGAGTGGGTGATGGGGCCCGCAGAAGGAACACAGCTGAGAAAGTGTTTGAATCCATTGGCAAGTTCCGCCTGGCCTCAGCTGTGGCAGGAAACATGGTGAACTGTGCCTTATACAGTGTGGACGCTGGTCACAGAGCAGTCATCTTTGACTGATTCCGTGGAGTGCAAGACATCGTGGCAGGAGAAGGTATTCACTTTTTCATCCCGTGGATATAGAAACCAAAGATCTTCGACTGCCGCTCTCAACTCAGTAACGTGCTGGTCATCACTGGCAGCAAAGATTTGCAGAACGTCGACATCACCCTGTGCATCCTCGGTGGCCCATCGCCAGCCATCTGCCCGCATCTTCACCAGCATCGGTGAGGATTACGACGAGCCATGCTGCCGTCCATTACCACCGAGATCCTCAAGTCCGTGGTGGCTCGTCGACGCCGGTAAGCTGATCACCCAGAGAGAGCTGGCCTCCAGGCACGTGAGCGAAGACCTCACCGAGCGAGCGTCCTGGACGACGCGTCCTTGAGGTATCTGACCTTCGGGAAGGAGTTCACAGAAGCCTTGGAAGCCAAACAGGTGGCTCAGCAGGAAGCGGAGAGGGCCAGACTCAGGGTGGAAAGGCCTAGCAGCAGCAGAAGGCGGCCGTCATCTCCGCAGAGGGTGACTCCTAGGCGGCCGAGCTGATTGCCAACTCACTGGCCACTAGGGCGATGGCCCGATTGAGCTGGGGAAGCTGGAAGCCTCCCAGGACGTCGCGTACCAGCTGTCTCGTTCATGCAATGTCACCTACCCGGCAGTCGGGACTTCTGCAGCTGCCGCAGGGAGCCGCCCTGCGCCCCCACCGGCTGCACCCGAACGCACGCACTCATGGCGCCTTCTTCCTTCCCATCTCAGAAATGAATCACTGTGACATTTCATGATTGAG
>NDGM011137232.1:0-14319 GCA_002564305.1 Octomys mimax | reverse complement strand
CCTTCATTTTGAGTGTCGGGTATTTGTCCCAGCAACGAGAGAAGAGTAACTAAGACAGGCATACAGATTATAATTTAATGTTGATATATCTAAAGTGAAATAACATAAATATTATTGTTAAAATAATGAAGTAAGCAATAGCAAATAGAAATATATTTAGGGAACTAAATTACTTGGGGAGAAGAAAGAGTAAAGAACTTTTTAAAAATTCAGTAAGCCCATTTTTATGTTTTAGTAAGGAAATGAGAGAAAAGAAATAACTATAACAAAACATGAGGTGAAGTATAAGATAACATTTATTACAATGAAGGTGGTTAAATTAACTGCTAATCAAAAGATACTCAGTTTTAGGGCCAGCAAGATAGCTTAGTGGTTTAAGCACCTTTCGCAAGTGCAGGGACCAAGGTTTGATCCCCGGCATCACATACCATGCCTCACTCACCCAGGTGCGCTGAGCCAGCCATGGAGACTGAGTGTGATGGTACATGCCTGTAATCTCACCACTGGGGAGGTTGAAAACAGGAGGATCACTATGAGCCCAAGCTGGGTAGAGAGACCCTATAACAACCAAATACATAAAAAAAGATACTGAGTTTTGTTTCTTTTAAAAACCAATAACATAGGGGCCGGGGCAATGGCTCAGTATAATACGCACTTCCCTGGCAAGTGCAAGGGCCTGAGTTCAATCCCCGGTTCCCCCCGCCCAAAAAAAAAAAAACCAATAACATGAGCCAAGGACATGGTTCAGTGGTTCAGTGTCTGTCAGGCAAGTGCAAGGTCCTGAGTTCAGTATATATATATATATATATATATATATATGCTTAAAATAAAACTACAGACTGTATTAGAGCAACTCAAAAATGATTGCAGTATTAAAATAAGAGTTTAAGGGCTGGCCAAATTTGTCTTTGAAAAAAACAGAACAAACAAAAAACAAAATAGCTCAGCATATTAAAGTGCCTGTTTAGGCAGATGCAGGGGTCAGAGGTTCAATCCCTGGCCTGCCATCCCAGCCCCACCCCCAGTCTGAGACAGCAATTGAGACGGCATGGTGGCGCGCCAGCTCTTGGGAATCTAAACACAGGCGGATCACTATGAGTTTGATCTATGTAGTGAGACCCTGTAGACCCTTACTAAAAATACAAATAATAATTAATAATAATAGTAAGAGTTTCCGCCACAGCAACCACTAAAGAACAGTAGCCATGGGCCTCCACTATCCCAAGGCGGTGGGCCTCAACAAGGGCCACAAGTTATGCATGTGAGCAAACCAAGGCACAGCTGCCATCCGGAAACCTCACCAAACACACCAAGTTCAAGCGGAACATGATCCAGGAGGTGTGCGGCTTTGCCCCCTATAAGCCACACGCCATGGAGCTGCTCAAGGTCTCCAAGGACAAACGCACCCTCAAGTTAATCAAGAAAAGCCACAGAGGGGATGCACAGCTGCACCAAGAGGAAGGGTGAGGAGTTGAGCGACGTACTAGCTGCCATGAGGAAGGCAGCTACCAAGAAGGACTGAGCCCCTCTGGAATAAAGCTTTGCAGAAAGCTAAATAAATAAATAAAATAAGAGGAAATGATATTCAAAGCTAAAAGAATAGAACAAGGATATGTTTTTTATAGCAATAAAATGTACATTCCATAGGGAACTTATGTCATATTCATTAAATACTATTGCAGTTAACACATAAGGAAGCATTAGAAATACTAAGAAATTTAATAGAAATCCATAGTTATGATGGCACAGTTTGTGTATTCCTTACAAATAGAGAAGGTGAACATATGTGAGGATATAAGCGCTCTAAAAAACGTAGAAAATTGGTAGCATCATATACTTTTATTATTTAAAAACTCAAGTGAAAAATAAAAGAATTAAAATTTAGTATTTTTTCTTCTTTTACCTTTTTAAAAATTCATTTTAAAGAGAGTGTAGAAAAAAAGAGTATAGTAATAATTGATATGGCATTAGAAATGGTACACAATTAGAAGACCAAGATGAGAGGCATTCAACCATGGATTTTGTATTACACATTGCTGTCCACAATGTAGTTGCTTAGATTGCAGATATCAGCCTCCAGAGTTAGTTAAGGTGAAAATTCTACCCATTAACTGCTATTTTCAAAAAAATTGATGGAAATTCTTAGTACAATCACCTCAGTCATCCTGTATACATATTTGCATGTTTTGTTTTCCCCCTACTGTTATTTCTATCTTTTCTCCTTTCTCTCCTCTTTGTTGTTTGATCCTTAAGTTCCATTTCTTTTCATTTTACCATATCTATTGTACATTTCAGGTTTTATTTCTTCTTATAGGTTCTTACACTAGAGAGACAATATATTTGCACATGTGGGTCTGATTTATTTCACATATGAGTATAGTCTGCCTATGAAGGCTTCAAGTTTGTCTTTCTTTCTAGCTGAGTAATACTCCATTGTATAAAAATACCACATCTTTTTCATCCATTCCTCAGGAGATGGGCAATTTGGTTGCTTATAAGATTTGGCTATGACAAATTGTGCTGCTATAAACATGCATGCACATATATTACTATGATAAGATGTTTCAGTTCTTTTGGGAAAATTCCCAGAAGGGGAATAGCTGGATTGAATGGGATTTCCAATCCTAGTTTTTTAGGAGTCTCCACAATGATTTCCAAAGTGGTTGTACTAGTCTAAATTCCCAACAGCACTGGAAAAATGATTTCTTTTTCCCTACAGTCTCTCCCACATTTGTAATTAGTTCATTTCCTTATGATAGGCATTCTCTCTGAAGTGATATGGTACCTCAATGTTGTTTTAATTTGCATTTCTCTAATGGCCAGTGATGTGGAGCATTTTTTCATGTATTTATTTACTTCCTGTGTTTCTTCCTCTGAGAAGTATTTGTTCATCTCAGATGCCCATTTTCAGATTGGGTCTTTAAGTTTCGGGGTCTTAATTTTTTTTTAGTTCTTTATATATTCTAGATAGAAGACTTTTGTCTGTGTGATTATTGGTTAAGATTTTTTCCAAATTTATGGGTTGTCTTTTCTCTCTTTTGATGATTTCTTTTGATGTGCAGAAGCCCCTTTGTCAAAGATAAGATAGTGGAGTGTTTTTGTAGTTGTATCTCCATCTTCTTTTCTTAAAATTATAATTTTATTTTATTTTGAAGATTGAACATATGACTGATGTAAGATTGAACATATGATTTAATATTACCAATTGTTTTCAAAAATAACTAAGAATTTAAAATCAGAGAAAAAATTAAACTTGATACCAGGGAATTAATAAAATTAGAAGCTAAAACTAAAGAAGTAGAAATTATCACCACTAATAGCACACCTCTACCCCTATCCTTCATATATATAAAGAAAAAGCTTTAAAGTACTTTTGTATGACTATTGATGTAACATGTTTAAATGAAATCTTAGCAAATAGGGCCCAGCACATTAGTAGGAAATGACAAAGCAGGGTTTATTTGAGGACTGTAAATATGGTTATATTAAGCAACCTACCAATATAATTCAATATATTCACAACTTAAAAAGACAAACTTTATATAATTGTATCAGAAGGTAATGAAGTATTTGATATAACTCAGTACACATATCTAATAACAAAACATTTAAAGAAAAACATAGGAAATCATCTTAATCTCTTAGACTATTTGCTAAAATTTAATGAATCATATAGGCAATACTGAGTGGAGAGGGTCATATCAAACCTGGGCTGCTCGAGAAATGCTAAGAATGACTTCAGTCTCCCACAGCATCGAAACAAAAAGCTAAGATAAATGAACCTAAAGGGCATTTCTCAATGAAATAAGCCAAATATTATATGATATCACTAAAATATGAAAGCTAATGACAGCAGTAGAGTAGAATGTTGGTAGGCATGGAGGGGTTGATAAGAAGTACCAACTTTCAATTAGATAAGAAGAATAAATTTCAGTGATCCATTGCACAGCAAGTGACTACAGTAAATAATAATGTACATTTTAAGATTGCTGGAAGAGCAGATTTTAAATATTCTTACAAACAACAAGAAAATGATAAATTGGTGAAGTGGTGATTAAATTATGTTAAGCAGCTTGATTTAATACTTCCACAGTGAATACATATAGCAAAGCATAACATTGCAGCCTATTAATATATGAATTACTGATCCATTGAAAATTCTAAAAATACATTTCAGCATACAATGCTAAAGAAAGATAAATGGGAAATATTGAGCCTCTCTCAGTAAGTGAATGGAAATACCCCCAGATTGGGGCTGTGAGCTGCCTTGTGGGTCTTAGACCTGGCTGAGAACTATACATATACTAAAATAGATACTACTATTCATTGGAAAAAATACAATTTTACTAGATAATTGGAATCAAAGTTTTAGATTATTACCTTGTCCAGATAGATTAACAATTTGAATTTTCACAGATTTAAATCCTTTTCTTCTTTCCTAAGAAGAAAATTTTTATAACCTCAGAATAAGAGAGAACTTTTTCTTAGCAAAGTAGAACTACTTCTTAGCAAAGTCTCCTTCTATATACACAAAGGAAAACATTTGAAAATCCATCCAAAAAGTTATAACTGAGTAATTCAGCAGTTCATCATGCACAGAAATGCATATTGTTTTCAAAAGGGATACACAGTATTGTACACAGAATAACTCAAGTTTTACTTTAAAGTAGGTAAATATAAAAGGGCAACATGGATCTGTGTGCGTGCATAACTTACTGCACTGAGTAAAATTCAGAAAAGAATCTGATATGCTCACTTACAGTCTTTGAGTTCATGAAATATTTCAGAATAATAAGCTACAAGTGAATACTTTTTTGGCAAACACTCACTTGTCTATTCCAAAGCAAAAATGCTGCCTTTCCATAAAAGGACTGTGATATTGTGATTATCCTGCTATGAACATTGCATGGAATGTCATGCTGGTAAGTGGTCAAATAAGAGGAAGAATTTACAATTTTAGTAAGGTTTTCAAATCTGAGGAAAGCCTGTATCAAAATATAAATCTTGTGGGTATATATTTTCAAAAGAAAAAATAAAAATTTATTTTAAAGTCTAAGTTGTTTTTGTTTGTGATTCTAGAATTGGGCTGCACCCCATTCTGCAAAATAAAATGAGTGCTCTGATAAATTGAACCAAAAAGATTTGCTTCATGGACAGGAAAGAGTTGGAAAAATTCAGACAGTGTACAAAAAGCAGGTTGATCTTTTCTTTGTAAACGTTACAGCAGAAGGGAATATTTATCCCAACTCAAACTGCTCTACTTGAGGATTTGGCTCTCTCTGACCATGTCTCCTTCTTCCTCTCCTGATTAAAAAATAATTAGGTCAGATAATCCAATTTAGCTTGGTGGCATGGAATTTAGTTTTAGTCTGTTGAGCCTTGCATTGTACAGAAGCTCAATCCAAGCCAATCATTTCCTATAAATTTTACTCAACAATACTCATGAGAAACGTGTGGAAGGACACAAATCAACTATGAACATTGGTTATAATCCAGAGATTGCATAGGAATGGGAAACATTTTGTCCACATATATCTCTGTATTGATTGAAAACATATAATACTAAGTGCACTTAGCAGAAATAGATTTGGGGAAGAGTAAAGGGGGGAGCAAAAAGAAGAGTGAGTCTGGTAACCTGTCTCAGGACTTTAATCTCAGCATGTGGGAAGATGAGACAGGAGGATGGAAAGTTCCAGCCCATGCCAGACAATTTAACCAGACTCTGTCCCAAAATTAAAAAATAAATTTTAAAAAGGATTTGGAATGTAACTCACTGTGAAAGTCCTGGGTTCAATACTTAGTGCCATGGGGGTGAGGGGTAGCAGAGTTTAACTATTAAAAAGTACGGGAGTGCAGAGGTAAATTCAGCTGCAGTTTAGGAGGTCAGCTGCAGTTTAGGAGTTGCTAACCCTTGAGCATCTGTGCCAGCTGTCTGCAGTGGCCTGGCCTGGCTGGGGCTCCAGTAATGTGGGATGAAATAAGACCTCACAGAGGCACTTTCTGATCCTGTACTTCAAGGAAAGAGAGTAAGTCTCTGAGTACATGTCAGTGGGAGCAGCTGGGACAAAAAGAAGAGAAGACAAGACAGGCAGGGGGTTTGCAGGCTTGCAGTGGCCAGCTTTCTAGAGGCATCCCTATGGAAGTTTAGGCTGTTCTAGTCACCATTTAAGCCATTAAGCTCAAAGGCAGCAAGTACCTCTTACAGCAAGAGGGTGAGAATGTGAAGCAGAGAGCAAGGAAGTCTAAGGGATCACAGGGGATGGGAACAGGACAGCGAGACAGGCTAGCAATGTCTACTGGGATTCCTACATGTCCTGCCTTTAAAGTGGATCCAGTATAAGGCTCCTTTCTGCACTGGGGATTGCCCAGGCCTATCCACTGAAGATGGAAAGGAATATTACTGGCAAGATGGGGAGCCCGGGCTATGAGAAGAAAGAGTACAGAGCTAGAGACATAAAGTAGGAAATTAGCCTCATCAACCTGCCAGCTGTCACCTATGCTGAGGCCTCTCATGTCAGAAATTGAGCACACAGTCTTTGAGTTCAAATCCTAATTTTGCTTCTTGTTCATTGTGACCTGCAACAAGTAACTTGACCTCTCTAGAATTCAGTTTCTTATTTGTAAAATGGAAACAAATATTATGACTCTCCCACATGGTCTTAAGCAATTATAAATTATAATACATACAAAGCATAGGGCCTAGAAAAATGTAAAGTGCTTGATGAATTTTAGTTATCATTAGAACACTAATGAATACGTCATTTATATGCAGAGCCTTAAGCCAGGTGCTGAGCTTTGAAAGCTGCAGTGGTTCTGGGATTCCACCATCTCTTTCCACTATTTCCAGTCTTCCTTATCCCTTCTTCCTGCCCCCATCAGTGCCGGATCTAAAATTCTGTCTTGCCTTGGAGTGTCTCCAGCTGTTTGCTCATTTTCCACCAGCTGGCTGTGGGCCTGACTCCCCCTCCCCAACACACACAGATATGCTTACATTCCCTTGGGGCACACCTTCACTTGGAGAGCAAGGCCTCTTGCCCAAACTTCCAGGATTCCAAGTTCATGTGGAACCTGAGGTGGGGAGCCAGAGGAGTTGGGGGTCAGTTCTGAGTTATAGACAAACACCTAAAGAGAACTGACCCTCTTGTCAGCCCCTACAGGGTGCTCAGAGCAGGCAGCAAACAGCAAATGCTTAAGGTTGGTTTTCTTAATCAAGCATTTGCAGTTGCTGAGTGTAACCCTACCCTCCTTCCTCTGTGAAATGTGTGAATGTACTATTGTCAAGCATTCCACACATTGATTCTCTCACATTTCACTGACTTGATCCCTCTCTGACCCCATTAACTCAGAATAATAAATACTTGCTCTTTAAAATCCAGGTCTAGCCCCTACACATGGCCAAGGGTTATAAAGGTTATCCAGATAACCCCTACCTCTTATCTCTGAAATATGCTGTGCTATAGCTGAAAATGTAAAGCATAAGGGAGAAGTCAAGGACTATTCCTTTGGACCTTTTCTTGTTTTCCCAAAGTATAAATATGATGCTGCAGAATATGTCCAAATGTTCCCAAAATAGACCCAGAGCTGAGACTGTGCTCATGCTTGGGCATTCGCAGAACTAGTCTCACTATCCAGCTTCCAATCACTGTCTTAGCAGACAGTGGTGAGGAATTCTTACTCATTGAGATGCTGAATAGTCAACTCTTCAAGATTAGAAAAGCTTCTTGATTTAGGAGTCATTTGTTAGTGAAACATTTCAGTCCCTCTTGGGACTCTCCCTCCCCTGTCCTTGTGCTGGTTATCTCAGTGCCTTGTCAGGCAGGTTATAGCCACTGCAGGGTGTGCCTGCACAGGGCCAGCCTGGGCCACTGTAAGCAATCATCACTTTCCTCCTTCACATGAGTTTTCTCCAAGTTGCTCAAACTACACACACTTTTCAGTTTATTCACCTTCATACCTTTATAATATGTAGTTTTATTGTCTAACTACAAATTAGATATAGTTATTATAAATATTAAAAAGTCACAAAACAACAATGCACTCATTAAAAAAATCAGAGAAGCCTAAACTGGGGGACAGTCTGTAAAATATGTTAAATTGTTGGAGGTTCAATCCCCGGGCCTTCTGTGCCGGCCCCGCCCCCATGGTGGGCTGAGCGGGTGATTGAGACTGGGCGTGGTGGCACGTGCCTGTAATCCCAGTGCTTGGGAGGCTGTAAATAGGCAGATCACTATGAGTCCGTTCTAGTAGTGAGACCCTGAATACCGTGTAGACCCTGTCCTAAATACATAAAAAAAGAAAGAAAATACGTTAAATCGTACTCCTCAAAATTTACAAGATCATAAAAATTAAGGAAAATTTGGAAAACTATCACAGCCTGAGAAGACTAAGGAGGCATGACAACTAAATGTATGGTAATATTCTTGATAGTATCTTGCAACAGAAAGGATGCATTAGGGAAAAACTAGTAAAATCTCAAATACTATGGACAGAAGTTATTAATATATGAGTAGTGGCTCCTTGGTTCTAACAAATGTACCTTAGTGACATGATGCAACAATATGGAAAACTAGATGTGTAATACATAGTGACTTTGTTACTGTCTTGAATTTTATTTATAAATTTAAAACTATTCTAAAATTAGAAGTTCATTTAAATATTTTCAAAATTACAGAATGGCTTGTGGTAGGGCTAGACATGTGGGAAATTTCTTGGGTGATGATAATGTTCTATGTCTTCACACAGTTTGGAGCTACAGAAGTATATCTACTTGCCAAAACCTGTTGAATCATTCATTTTAGATCATTGCCTGTCCATTGTATCACAAAAAGAGAAACATAAACAAATATGGAAATCTAATAAATAATTTGGGAGAAAATGTATTGATGTCAGCAACTTACTTTGAAGGTAAAGTAGATATATCTTTGCACATCTCTTTGTGTATTTGCCTGTGTGTATCTGTAGGATAAATTGCTGGAAATAGAATTTCTGGCCTAGCAGTATTGTACCCATGTACACACCTATCAACAGTGGGTGAGAATGCTTGGTTCACCATATTTTCACCACACTGATTACTACTGGTTTGCTTTAACTTTTGTAAATCTGAGAGATATGAAAAAATAATTACAACCTTTCTTAATTTGGACTTGAATATCAATTTTAATATCATCTTTATGTTAAATCTTTTTTTTCTGTACTGAGGATTGAACTCAGGACCTGGCAGGCCCTTTGTTAAACATCATTTTTATGTTTATTGGCTCTTTGGAATTTCTTCTGTTAGTTGCCTACTCATTCATCTTACCTGTTTTTCCATTTTGTTTTAGATTTGTAAAACACTTTTGTATGATAAGCCCTTTGTAGCATGTGTTAAAATTTTTTTTGCAGTTTGTTCTAAAGCACTTATGATAGAGACCTTTTGAATTTTCATCAGTTTTGACATTTTATTTTCTTTTTGGTTTAGAAATGTTCATGACTTGCATGTGGCATTTGCCATTCTCCTTTTGTGGTACTGTTCTCACACCAGCCTTTGCAGGTAGAATAAGTGGCACAGAAAGGTTATGTTAGCTACCCTGTGGTTGTACAGATGATGATGGAATGGGGACATGAACCCAGATAGACTCACCCTTAGCTTACCTCCTTTTCCATTACAGAGAACAGCAGAGAGGTTTCTTTCCTCTTTAAAGAATGGAAATCTTTTCTTCATTCCTGCTTGCTGCTAAGCCCTGCTGGAGAAACATCCAATTAGTACCCAAAAAACATACAATTGAACTTACTGTTGTATACTGGTGACTAATGGTGACCAATCTTGATTGAGTTCTTATTGCAACCACAGAAATTTTTGGTTTTCTAATGAGCTTATTCAAACCTTACAATGACAGTTCCTAATTTTCATTTTCATCTGCCTCTCATCAATTTCTCTTACCTTTCCTCTCTCATTCCATGTACAAAATAGCTTTTCAGATGAGCATGCTCAACTTCCTCCCCCACCAATCTTAAACTGTCTAAATTGGTTGGTACTCACTTAATGCTTTCTCCTCCTTGTTGTCCAAAAGAGTAAGGAGAGAAGTCCTCCCTTTTGTTCTCCACTGAGACATGACACCAGCTGTTATCCCTCCCTATTCCCATGCCTTTATCCTCTCCATCTTTCTTGGCTCTCCTTCCAACAGTTAAACATGTTCAAGCATTCTTTTTAAGAAACAGAAGTGAACACAAACATGCTTCTACAGCCCTAGTTCATCTGACAAATTGTTCCTTCTGCTTGTACAACTGCAAAAGCAAGAGCTCTGTCTGGAAATGGAGAGGCCTGAGGTTCTGCATATGTGGTGACAAGCTGCTACATATCTGTCTAGAAAGAATGAAAAATATTACAGATATAGATATAGATATTGCTTGCTGTAGAGGAGACAGGGCTGCATGGTGGGGAAGTAGGGTTTTAGCTGAGGAGAGATTGAGTTGAGAAACTGGTATAGCTCCTGCTATAGCTCCTCTGGCCCACTGCATTTTGGTTTAAGCCACTCTGGTGAGAAGAGGAGCCAGAAACTAAGAGACTCTGTGAGCTTCTAGGTGAGTGCAGAGACCAAGAGGCTGACAGAACAATGAACTCACCTTGATGAGACTCCAGACATAGGATGGCCTGGCTTTGAACCCCACTAAACCAATGTGGAAGAGAATTAGGGTCAGGATGGTTTGTCTTGCTTGTCCATAATAGCTCTCCAGTGGCTCCCAGAGAATCAAATTGTGCCAAATAGCTCCTTAGGCACTGGCACCCACATTCTTTTAACTACCACACTCAGCAACAATAGCCAATGTGAGCACCAAGTTTTGGAGTACAAGAAAAAGAACAAAGTAGTAATTTTAACTTAAAGGTCCATTAACATATGCACATGAGAGGCATCACACAGGAGAACCTTCAGAAATAAGGGGGGAACTCTGAATGAGGCAGTTTCTTATCTTGAACATCTGAGGGAAGGAAAGGTGCAGGAAGTTGAGCACACATATAGTCACTGGCTGGAGAGGCCCAGAGGTCTTTGTGGCTTACAAGCTCATACACAATCACTCAGAAAATCTCCACAGGCAGAGTACACTCTCTAAGACATCCTTTCTTCTTTCATGAAGAATGATCATTGCATTTTGAACATGGGCTGAGAACTGGCCTTTTCCTACCCATAGGAATGAACATGATGAGAGTCTGGTTCTATCTCATTGTACAACCATCCCTCAGTATTCTTGGAGGTATCCAGAATCCAAATCTGTCCATACTCAAATTCCTTACATAAAATGGAATAATATTTGCATATAACCTGCCTATGTCCTTCTGGATAGATTATTTGTTACACCTAAGAAAATGTAAACACTATGTAAATAGTTGTACTATATTGTGTAGGAAATAAAGATAAGGAGAAATATCTATACATGTTCAGTATAGACACAATATTTTATTATTTATTTATTTATTTATTTATTTGTATTTTAGGGAAGTGTCTACAAGGTGTTCAGAGTCTCACTGCTAGATCAGACTCATAGTAATCCGCCTATATATAGCCTCCCAAGAGCTGGGTTTACAGGCTCACACCACCACGCCCAGTCTCAATTGCTATCTCAGCATGCCACAGGGGCAGGGCTGGCAGGGCAGGCTCAGGGATTGAACCCTCAGCCCCCTGCACCTACTTGTATGCGCTTTAATCTGCTGAGCTATTTGGCTGGCCCTCAGAGCATTTTAAAAATATTTTTGATTCTCAGGTTATTCAATCTGTGGATATAGAACTTACCAACACAGGACCAATTTTATTTGGATTAGAACCTAGGATTGGCAAAGAGTTACTTTCCTCTACATAGATAAGAACAAAGTTTTATCATTGAAGCCTGGGACCAGGTTCTGATCAGTTGATAGGACTCAGTAGCAGGCTATCAATTATCCACTGTATAAACCTCTGCTATACTCTTCTAATTTTGCTTTATATATGGGGGGTTACTGAAACAGACTTCCATTTGAGAAAGCTCTGATGAGTATCAGTAGACACATACAAGGCAGTAACTCCACAATGGGAAGGAAATCATTCCAATTGGCAGTCAGTTTCTTGGCTGGCAAGGTGAGAGAGAAGGAAAGAATATAATTATGGGTTATCTGTCTACAAACTCAAGGGGAAGGAGAAGAAGAACAGAGAGACAAAAACTGACTAGAATGGAGAGGAAAAATGCATAGGAGAAGAAAACATGCCTTTTTAAGTAAGTTGCTTTTGAACGGAAGCCCTTAAGAGCCAGGGACAACATGTTGCCCAGAGAGGACTATTTGAGCATTTTCTCTGTTCTACTATAATTTAAAAAGAAGCAGGAAGCAGGAAGACTTTTTTAAGTAAATAAAAGCAAATTTCTGGAATGACTCAGGGTCAATGCAAATTTTCAAAAATTTTCTTCAAGTTGTAATCATACAAATCTGAACAGTAGATACTGCTGACCATTTTGGTCTTACAAGAATCTTAAATGATGTCTGAATCCTGGAGGAAAATTTCAGTAACATTCAGGAGCATTTTGACACTGCAAAAATTCCATCATATTTTCGTTTTTTTAAATGCAACATTTATTTGATATTTATGGAAGCTTTCAAGTGAGAGAAGGAGATGGAGGAGGAGGAGATGAAGAAGACAGAAGACAAGAAAAGGAATTTCCTGTCTCATAATTGAAAAATACCCTCCAACATCTAATGTCAAGAAGTGTCAGGCTTTCAGTTTCTTCCTTAGGTGCTTCTCTCTTGTTGATGAGACAAAATACTCAACAACCAAAGTTAAAGAAGGAAAAGTTTATTTAGCTCACAGTTTGTAGAGGTTTCAGTCCATAATCATCTGGATCCAAAGCAAGTTGTCATGGCAGAGAGGCATCACAGATAAGAAAGAGTTCATGGAGTACAGAAGATAACAAAACAAGTAAGGAAAAGACCATGGCTCTTTCTATCCCTTATATCTTGTGCACACTACTTAGCCTGGGTAGCACTCACACCCTTAATCCTAATGCCCTTGATCCTAGCATTGCACCGTGAATGAATTCCAGCATCACACACTCTAACCCAGCCACCACTAAAAAATCCCCACCTATGCCTACATGAGGATTTGGGGGGACATCTAGACACAGCCATAATACTCATGTTACTGTACAGGGAAGTAGTGTCTTTGGCCTTAAACTGTCTGAGGTTAAGTTTAACCCTCACTACTTCGCTCCAGTCTGAGGTGACCACTCCTATTTACAGGAGCTAAAAACTCCAGCCCACTCATCACAGATCACAGATCCTGTGCAGATGTGCTTGGGAGCTTCCTGAATACTCAAGATCACTGAGTTTTATTCACTAGCATTTACTGAGCAACGCATAACAATAACTAATCATGTGCTGGCTCTCTCAGGGTGTATTTCATATCTTTCATCTGACTGTCTAACCCTCTGAGGTAGGGAAACCTTGTTGTTATGTAGGGAATCTGAAGCTCCAAGACATTAAATAACTTACTTTAAAATACTTACAATGGTAATTTTTATGTTATGTGTATTTTACTACAATTTTTAAAACTCTGATATGACTCTCCACTACCATTACCACCATCAGAGTCCAAGACACTGTCATCTCCGCTCTGTAATGCTGTCATAGAGTCTGAAACTCTTTATGCTTTAGATTTTGCCTGCCCTCAGAGTTATTGATACAGTGTGTCTGAGGGTGGAGCCCAGAAATCCACCCTCTTAACAAATAACACAAACAGTGCTTATTAAAACTTTAGAATCACTGACTTACAGAATGTAGTTCAAACACATTGTTTTGGTAATAGTTTTCATGATTTCCCTAGTATGTCTCTCTTGTACTTTTGTTAACAGCTGCTTTTTTTTTTTTTTTGGCGGAACCAGGGATTGAACTCAGGCCCTTGCGCTTGCAGGGGAAGTGCTTTTTCCACTGAGCCATCTCCCCGGCCCCAACAGCTGCTTTTTGTGAAAGAATGATTATTTGGCACACATTGAGGAAATGATTAAACTAACTTTTTAAATTTCAAGCAAAAGGAAAGACAGAAGAGCGAAAAGAGAAAGAGGAGAAAAAGGACATAGAGAAAAAGAAGAGAAAGAAGGGAGAAGAGAAGAGAGAGGAGAGGAGAATAGAATAGAGAGAGAAAAGAAGAAAAGGAGAGCTCTAGGTTTAGGTTCCAGCTCAAATGCTAGATCCATCACTTACCAACAGTATAACCTAAAGTAAGTTACTTAGCCTTTCTGGTCCTCAGTCTCATCTCCTGATCTCATAAAAATTATACTATCATAATATTTTGCTGGTGAAGGTTGGAGACGGGAGGGGGGGGG
>NDGM011137223.1:0-18190 GCA_002564305.1 Octomys mimax | reverse complement strand
GGTTCTGGAAAGCCATCTTCATGGCTGGACTTAGAGCCCCTTGACTCCCCGATGATTGAAGATTTAAAAAAATAAATAAAAATAAAATAAAATTCCAGAGTCAAAACACCTGTTTTAAAAGACTAGAAAAAAAAAAACAAAACTTACGCGTCTCTGATCACTTCCTTTTTTCTATACCGAGTAACCATCACCCCCACGGGCAGACATTCCTTTGTTCCAAGGGTGAGCCATTGCATAAAGCGCCAATTTTAAGGCAATTGCCTGAGCTACTTGAGTTGTGGAAGAATGAGTGAAGAGCCTGGGCTACAGTGACATGGCAGAAAGCAGTGCAGCAAGAAGGTGTCTAAAGCTCGGCATAGTCCTTTTTCCTTTAAAGAAAAAAAAAAAAAGGCACATTGACTCACCTGAAATGGAATAGACTGAAGAGTGTATTGTTTAGAAGGACAGGTCTCATTTTTGTTTCTCTTTTTTTGTGTAAAGAGACATAACATTTAATTATAGACCTTCCAAAGCAAAAAAACCCTCAGAAACTCAAAACTTCACATAAATTTTTACATTCACCTTGAAAATCTGGTTTTTTAGTCATTTCAGTGACTTAATATAGAGCCAGTCCCAGAGATTGCTGCGATGAGAAGTTAGGGGAATCTTTACTATGGATGAAGATGCTTCCCTTTCAAATCTATCGTTTTCTTGGGACAAGAGGCTGATTTAATTTAGTGCATGCACCAGGGCATTGTGAGCTGAACCAAGCAGTAGGATTCCCTTTCAAGAAGACTTGACATGAGCACACAGTGTAGGAAGAAAAAGCAAAACGAAACAAACCTTGAACACTTAAAAAAATGAAGGCCACATTGAGACATGTATAGTTACCATCGGCTTTAACAGGAACAGCCTGTTTCTGGGAGTCAAGGTAAGTTGGTGGGAAAATTATGATGTGAAAGAAAAGGACATAAAATACTCATTGGGCATCATGCTTTGTGGCTTCACAGAGAAATGCCTGTCAAAAAGGGATGTGTTAAAATTCACATGCCGCTAATGAAGACCATGTTGTCCCTCTGAGAATGACCTAATGCTGTGCCATTGTCATTTCAAACTAATCCCTGAAGAAGGAAGCAGGAAGAACAGGCACTGATTTCAACACTATTTGCTAATTACTAATTGACAAGCAGTGAGTTAGACACGACAGAAAGACTGGAAGCCCTTCATTCTGTGGACACACACACACACACACACAAATCATGACTGACAAATAGGCACAGAAAATATCTTATTGGCATCATGTTTCCAGCATTGCTATAACTACACACTAACAAGTGATCCATGAAATGGTAGCGACATCTGTTCTAGAACCTGTGGGGCTTTACTCACAAAACAGTTGTAAAATCTTCTGGGGACAAAAATATTTCTATGTCTCTATGCAGATGCTTTCTTCCAAGGGAAACAAATATAGAGGCACAAATGGATACGAGTATAGAGCTAAAAACAGTAATGAAAACAATGCCATCCACATCTTTAAAATACTCCTTTAACTTTTCTCCTCTCCAATGAAGCTGCAGTTATCACCTCAGATATATGTGTCTTTTCTTTTTAAACCACAGAACATCTGGGTTGTCTTACAGCTGGATTTTAAGATCGTGGTTGATAGATCTTAACAGGTTGTGGTAACACAAATGGATGCCGAGTGTGTTTGTTTTGATTTGCTAGGAAAACATTTTCTGACCTTAGAAATGAAATCATTGAGTTGTCTATTTGTTTATGGCCAAAGAGTTATAGTGGCTCTGGGTACTTATGTTAGTATGTCTTTTAAATTCTCTAGTCCGCAGTGAGTGGGAAGCTACACAGCTTGGCTTTAGTGTGTTCAGGATGTTCCTCATTAAGGACACAGATCTGCTTCCTGCCCAAGACTTCCCAAGATTCGTTTACATTTATCATCCGCAAATCGTCCAGGCTGAAAGGCTGCACTACAGACTGCGGGAGTGCCTCTCAGTACACGGAACATTTAGAACTTGACTCTTAGTCAAGTTTCAAGGATGTCTTCCCAAATTAGGGTCATTTGATTCTCCCCTCATTCCATAGTGTTCTTTAATATTAGGTAGCATATTTCTAACACATTTGGATTTCTTTTTTCCTCTATGTATTTGGTACAGGGTCTCACTACGTAGCTCAGACTCATAGTGATCCTACTGTTTTCAGCTTCCCCTGTGCTGGGATTCTAGGCGTGGGCCACCACTGGCCCAGTGCACCCGAGCGCCGGGCCGGCAACTGGGCAAGTGTGGAATGCAGGACCAGGGATCGAACCCTGGTCCCTGTGCTTGCCAAAGCAGACGCTTAGTCCACTGAGCTATCTTCCCAGCCCACACATTTGGAATTTTTAAAGCTTCTGCTCTCTTGCTTTTAAACTTTAAAGCATGTTAATAATTTATTTAATTAGAGTGTTTTAAAGTTAAGATTTTTTTCTTGTTTTACCCTGTGGACCAATTTGGAGGTGTGAAGTAAAACATTTTTGTGGATCGTTACTTTTCACTCAGTTTCCTGTGCATTTGTAAAGCTACCGCACTAGCCATTGTCCTCTGAAATAATTGATCCAATAGCAAAGACTGGTTTTGCTTGTTGACCTCCGTAAAAATTGTTGTCTTGCTAAATGTGATGTGGCTTTTTCAGGCGCTATGCACAGTCCTATTGTTGTGGGCATTTTCTGTACACAGAGAAGCCAACCCAACTCCTTCCATGGAATTCTTTCATCTGTAAATGTCTTTTCTCGGAAAATAGTGGGTGATAAATTGTGGGTGAAGATGGGAGGAGAACCCCTGTTCCTGTGGTTGGGCTCATGGCAAGTGGAGGAGGAAGTGTCTGTGAGTGTTCTTCCAACACTGCCCCTGCGAGGGGCCTCCCATGCAGCACAGTTACAACGCTGCTCCTTGGCTGCGTCATCGTTGCGCCCCCAGCACCACTTCTGCTGCCTGGCCTCCATCCCACAGGGCCCAGCAGAACCCCGAAGCCCCTTTCTCTCCTGCCAGCAAAGCCAGGAAGGTACAATGAAAGAATCTCTCCTGAAAAATGAAGGATACAAGTACAGGGAACCAAACTTGCCGCCCTCAGGATGTTAAGAAATGCATGTCATCTCATTTGGGATCATGGGGTAATTCTAAGTGACGAAATAATTTCTAGAGTCATATCATGTTATCAAAATTGCAAGTGTTACAGAAGCACCTGGTAGGATCTCAGAAGTCAATCCAGTGGCCACAAAGAGGGATGTGGGCCCCCCACAGACAGTAAATTCCTTTTATAGAAAATGGAGGTAACTTTAACCCACTTCAAGTAATTACTGTGGCAAGCAATGTGTGGACGGCCTGCAGAAGATGTGCTAAAAGGCATTTTAAAGTAATGACTCTTAATTGAAAGTAGCCAATTGGGCAGACTCAATGCAAGCAGCTGCATGTTTAGAGGAAATAAAGTGACATGACCAAGAGTGTAGTTTGGGTCTAAACCTCTGCTGCGCCGTTTACTAACTGGTGGCCCCAGGGACATCACTGATGTCTCTGGGCCTTGTGTCCATGCGGGTAGGATGTGCCTCGCAGGGTGGTGACAACACCAAATGCCATGCAGGCAAAGGGCTGGTCCCATGACTGGCAGAATAATGCTTATTGAATGATGTTACCTTTTAAGAGGTTAAGATAAACTATCCTCTCTGCCTTTTATATATTAGAAAGAAGTCCTGTCATACTTACAAGCTATTGTGTTCAGGATTCTTAGTAGGATGTGGGCTGGATGATCTCATCAGCTAGATAAGGGCATGTTATTTGGAAGCCTTTAAGCATACCTTCAGAGGTCAGCAGTCACGCAAGAATTGTGGAGGTCTGTTCATGGCATTGAATGAAAGAGCACACCACCATTCCAGCCTGTAGCACATTGCTTGAGAGGTGACAATCATTTCGACAGTGCAAGGGGATCTGAGTGACATGATAAGAAAATCACCTGGGAGGTTTTGTAAGAGCTGAAACTCTGAACCTGCTCCCTGAGACCTGCCCTTCATTTCCTACATGTGTTATTAGGTTCCTGGTTCTCAGACGGCCCCAGAAGCCAAGTGTTCCCAAGGCAACTAATGAAAATGGTCCACAGTCATTGTATAAATGATTTTAAAAGCTCTTTTAGAAATGTGGTGATGGAGGGCTGGAGCGATAGCTCAGTGGTCTAAGTGCCTGCCTGGCAAACGCAAGGAGCAGAGTTCGATCCCCGGTACCACATGCCATGCCAGCCCTATGTGCAGCCAGCCACTGAAACTGGGTGTGGTGGTGCACTCCTATAATCCCAGCACTGGGGAGGCTGAAAACAGGAGGATCACTGAGTCTGAGCTGTATAGCAAGACTCTGTACCAAATGAAATAAAAGAAATGTGGGGATGGAGATGTCGCTCAGTGGTAGCTCTCTTGCTTAGCATGCATGACACCCTAGGTTCTGTCCCCAGTACTGCAGGAAGAAAGAAAAAGAAAAGAAAAATATGATACTTGTTGGAAATAAAACAGAACTAAGAAGCCCTGGCCCTCTCAGGAATCTCATTCAGCCATACCACATTGCAAATTTAAATTTTCTGGCACTCTGTGACTAATGATAGTACATTTGGGAAGAAACTGATTTAAAAAATAACATTCCTGCCAATAATTCATATATTAATGGATCAGAACTAAATAGTTGATCATTTGTTCAATGTGTTGAATCTATAAAATATTCTCAATGTGTTAGCCCATCCCATGAAGTTGAGGATATAGGGAAATAAAGGCAGGCACAGGTTGGTTTTGGATCCTAGCGCTGAGTGAGTGGGGCTCTCGGGGCCTTGACGCACACCCAGAAGGCGGGACGGCTGAGACCGTCCCCAGCCACAGGCCTGTGTGCAGCTCAGCCGCCTCGCAGCTCGCCAAGTCTGAACAAGAGTCCGATCCTCTGCAAAAAATGTTTTTGAGGCATGCAAGGAATGATCCCTAGACCTGAGTCTTCGGACGGTGAGTTTAATGGGTGAAAGCAGCCAGGCATCACTAAAGCCCAGCCTAGTGGATAAAGTAAACAATTACGATGAACAAAGTAAAAATAAGGTGGGGTTCTAAAATGACAAAACTGGTTTGCTCATCTGATCCACGAAATGAGAAGTAATTCCAGAAGCACTGAAAGAAACACCTCCATCCACCCCACCCCCCAGTGCTGGTGTGAGTACAACATCTGTGAGGGCAGGTGAGGAGCACAGACCACCATCTTAAAAATGTCTGGGAGCATTGTCTTGGCTCCCAGAATTCAGCTCCTTGTGTGTACCCTAGAGGAAGCATTGGGATGATTCCCAGTGATGCCCTGAGTGAGCAGGTTCAGTAATAGTAACTGCTTAAGAACCAGAGTGGCCCTAAGCATCCAGCCGCTTCCGCTAGACTGGCTGGGTGCAGGCGGCTTTACAGAAGCAGTAGGCCACTGTAGAAATGATGTTTCTAACTGAGTGGAGTGGCGCACACTGTAATCACAGCACCTGGGAGGCTGAGGCAGGAGAAGCACCTCAAGCTGGATGCCACCCTGGAGGCTGAATACATAGCAAAACCCTATATCAAAACAGCAACAACAAAAACCTAAAATGTTTCTATTGCTATGGAAAACTGCTTAAGTTCGTTGAAAAGATCAAATTATGGAACAGTGTTAAGATCAGATCCCAGTGAAAGTATGTAGATATGGGAAACAGGTGGTAAAGGATAAGGAAAAGAGAGAGGAATTATGGATATTTTCAAGTCTTTATGTTTGTCATGTGATGTCTCTGAACACCTTTCGTAACTTCACCAGTTAGATTGGGTGAAGCCCTCCCCCTTCCCCTCTGACTTCACCTTAACTCCAACTGCAATAACCCTGCTTCCAGATAAGGTTGCATTCCCTGGTCTTGCAGGCTAGGACTTCAGTGCATGTGAGTTTGAGGGGGACATAGAGAGACAACAACACTGCTGCTGCCCACAAGGTAAATACTAAGCTGCCGCCTGCTGTGCAGGGCAATGGTGGCCAATACCAAGAGCATGGGTGGGGACACTGACCTGCTTCTTGCAGGACTACAGGTTCAAAGATAAAGATGACAAACAAACCCTTGGCACAGCCTCCTCTTCCCTCATTCCATTTGTTTAGATCTTTAGTTTAAAGATTTACAAAGAAGGGCTAACCTAAAGAAAAAGAAAAGGATGCCTTGTTACTTTTGGGTGCATATGAAAGCTGTGACTTGGAGTTGTCCCTTAGTACTCATCGATACTCGTCCACCCCGGCAGCGGTCACATCTCGAGGTGGGAAAGCATCCAAGCACTGAGTACTTGCCAGTCTCCCAGCAGCTCAGAGCAGGGCAGAGCCCTCACATGCTCATCAGGACTGTCTTGGGCTTCTGTGCATCAGCAGTGCCAATCACGGGTTGCAGAAGGTTAACAGTGATACTGCTACACCTCAGAGGCTCACATTAGCCCAGAAAGGTGCCAGCGTTCTGGAGAACTCCCATGAACTATTTCTAATGACATTATTTCCAATGGGAAAAATTCATGGGGTACTCAGCAGTCTCAGCATTTATTATGAGTTATGGGATGAATTAACAGCAAGTAACAAGGCATGGCTATACAAAACAAAACGAAAAGGTGGACGGGCCAAAACGACAAGATGCTGTAAATATTATAATAAAACCCACACATGGGTGCTTATAGTAGCTTTGTATAATCAAGGTACCCCTCGAGAGGAAGAGTAAGCAAACTGTAGCACATCCAGATGACAGAGTGTCTTTCCACAGTAAAAAGAGATGAGCGAAGAAGAGACAGGGAAGCCTCCCGTGCACACAGCTAGGTGGAAGAAACCAGTCTGAAAGGCCACATAGTATACCACCCCAGCTGTATGACATTCTGGAAAAGGAGCAAAAAGTTGGTTGCTGGGGGCTTTGTAGGGCTTCGGCGGGAGGGAAGGTACATAGACAGAGCTTGGGATGTTCAGGGTGGAGAAATGGCCTATATTATACTGTACTAATGGATGTGTGTCATTATGCATTTGCCAAGACCTATAGACTGCATGACACAGAGTAAATCCTAATGAAAACTGTCAACTTTGGTTAACATGTCAATATTTGCTAACCAGTTATAGCAAATGTACACACCAAAGCAAAACATTAGCAGTAAGGCAAACACTGTTTAGGATGGGGAGGGCAGCAGAGTGTACGTATACCATCTCTTAGCTTGTCTATAAACCAGAAACTGATTATTTTTAAAGTAACTTATGAATTTAAAATTACTGCCCCCAAATACATATTCTGCTAAAGAAATTTAAAAGAAATCATGCACTTAGCAAACTACCCAACAGGGGCCTTTGGCAAATAAAAGTCTGGGAAACTGCAAGAGTTAGCTCTTTTTCAAAGGCAGCTGGGAAGACACAGATGACCAAAGTGTGAACCAGCAGGGCTCTGAGAGATTCAAACACTCCTGACCGATGACACCTACCTCAGACTCAACAAAGCCTTTCTAATGGCACTCACAGGGCAGGGGGAGGGGCGGAAAGGGGAACCAAATTCTTATTCAAAGAAATAACAATTTGGAACGTGCACAAGAGTGTCAACAAGTTATGTAGATCTTATCAGCATTGCATTTTTGGTGCCTCCTAGCAATCCAGCCAGGCTCCACCAGCCTGTCAACACCAGCAGCATCCCACGCCTCTGGGCCCCATCAACACCTCAGGAGGCCCTGCCCTAGCCAGACCTGCCTGCCCAGAGTCCGGAAGCCAGGGCCTGGGTCCTCTCTCCTCCTCTGCACTCAGGACTCGGTCATATCTCCTACCAGGGTGGCCCAAGGACCTGCTGCCCATTCTTCTGCTGATACTCAGTGGCCTGGTTGGGTCTCAGTGTGGATAGGGTGGAATAAATCTTCATGCTGACTTTGCAAAGAGTATGCAAGGTGGAAAAATCTCGTGTCTTCCAATGCAAAGTTGTTGAAGTATCTTAAGCCTACACAAGGTATTTCTACATTTGTGGATGAAACAAATATAGATTTTGCCAAAGTATTAATAAAGGAGAAAAGATAATACTCCATGGAGATTCTTTTCTTGAAACCTCCTAAAAATGAAGCCCTCAGCCCTAAAATACACATTAAATATATAGCTATAAAATGTATATATAAAATGTGTATGTACATATTTCATGGTAATGCAGACTTCCAAATGCAGCTTTGTTAAAGGATGCAAAAACCATTCAGGTGATGAAATTATTGCTTTTCTTTTATAATTACCTGTTTATTACATTAAAATCAGTGAATGGCTCCCTTTGTTTTTATTTTAGGCAGCTTTAAGTGCCTTGAAACAATTTTCTGAACAAGGACTGGATCCAATCGATGGAACAATGTCTATTGAAAAGGGTTCTCTTGAAAAGTGAGTAGAACTTCCATCAGTATTTTTATATTTGTATTTTTGAAACAGTACAAAAGGTGAGGAATAATTATAAGGCTTTTAAAAATCCATACAATGTTACCTAAATTTTACAAAATTATTCCTAATCTATAATTAAAATGCAGGGTTGTTTGTGTAACTGAGGGTTGTACCTAGGGATTTTCTCACTGAGCTACTTCTCTATTTTTTATGCTGAGATAGGGTCTCCCTAAGTCAGGCTGCCACACTACTGTCCTAGTATCACAGTGTCCTGGGGTTAGAAGTATGTGCTACCATGTCTGTGTAGAGTGTAGATAAAGGAGAACTGCGACCCGCACATGGTCGTATTCTCCTGTAAACTGTCCGGGAAACTTCAGATTGTGAACTGATCGTTTCTCTTGCATTCTAATGCCTTTACTAGAAGTATTTGAGTCTTGTTGACTGTAAAGACAGCAAAACTTACAAAGATTTTTTTTACTTCACACTGCAAGGCATTCTCTGACTAATCCATCTTCTGCACTTAAAAATAAATTCTCTCACATTCCTGCTAAGTTGTGGACAAAACTAATAGAAAAGAAAAGAGATGGAAAGGTGTCCCTCCCTAGCTACATTTAGCTTTGCATGTCATTGCAAAGAGGTGGACTCCCCAGGGCTGCAAAGGCAAATATGAAATCCAGCTCACAGCTTTTTATGAGATTTGGACACAAGGACTTATCTAAAGGACTGAATCTGGGTTTTTTCCAAGGACCTAATCTATACTAAAAAATGGAAAAGCTCATATTTAATAGTAGAATCCAAAGTCTTTCAAGGTAAGAATGACAGCTGATGAAATCCCTGAATACACACCAGGGATAACATTTTTAGAATTAAAATAAAAACAGGTAACCCAGGAAGTAAAAACCAGCTACGTTGATATACACTAAAATAAGCATTCCCCTCCCCAAAACGAAACCAAAACAACCCAGAAAACAACAATAATAACAAAAGCAACTGCATTTAGTCATCAATATTTAAAAGTAAACACATGAGAAGAGAACATTTGGTAGGCAGACATGACATTGTAAGCTGTCTATAGACTGGCAACCGTTTATAAGCTAATTTAATCAAAACCATTTCCACATGATCTCATCAGCAGACTATCTGAACATAAATATTGTTGTTTCACTTTAAAATGTCACTTTCGTGGTGACCTTTGAATCCCATGTGCCATCTGCTAATAAACATGTCTGAAGATGTGCAACCCCAGCCCTCAGCTCTTGTTGCTATATTAATCTTTCAGACAAGCCAAGCATCTGCGAGAGAAAGCGGACAATAACCAGGCGAACCCGGGCTCCATCGCTCAGGACTGCAAGAAATCAAAGTCGGCCATCTAGCAGCTCTCAGAACCCAGCGGCCGCCACCGCATCCTTATAAACCTGTCAGCACACATGAGGGTGTCTGTGTTCAAGGAAATGAATGGCTAATACCATGATTTGAGTCTTACGTGAAGACAACACTATTCTAACACAAGAGATAATATACGTGGTCCTGCTTATTCGAGTGGGGCAAAATAAAATGGAGCATTTCCCTTGGAACTTGAGATCAGATCATAACTCATTTGCCCAGAGGCAGCAGAAATCTGATCCTGCTACTGGAGCTTAAAATAACAATTAATGAAAAGTGTTAGAAACAGAGCTAAAGTTTAAACATGATTAATAGAGAAGTTGGGTTTGGTTCTGTTAGGATTGTTTTGTCGTGGCGCTTGTGTTCAGTTATATTCTCTCGTTTGAAATAATGCTTGACAATTCAAAAATTAACCAATGATGTGCTGTGGAATGTGATGGTCGCTGTCTTCATATAGAGTCACTCGGTTTCTCTTTTTATGCAGATATTTGTAATCATCATCCTATATCGATATGAATAACTTTAAGGTGCACTACACAAAGATGTATGCAAACAAATATGTCTTAAATCAGGTCAGATATTTGATTTAAAATATGAAATAATGCTAGGAAAAAGTAGTTTCCATATACTCCAGGAATTTAAAGAACTAAACCAAACCAAGCCGTTGTGGGTTTTGAGCTCCATGATACCATTAGCAACCCAGGGGGCGCCTGGCCTCCGCGCACCCCTTCCCTGGCTTCCACACTCTCTCGTGGAAATTGTGCCCACCCCATCCGTGTGTTGTAGCCACTCACTGTTTTTTGCATCAAGAATGTCTTTATTAATGTCCTCTGGACTCGGACAGTGAGTAGGGTCAAAATAAATAATGTACATGGCGGGAAGGGAAAGCCTGTTGGAGAAGCTTCCGGCCAGCCACGCTTTGGACCAGCATGTTGGAATCCAGCGTGGGGGCCAATGCAGTAAAACTTTGGTCAGTTTCTGTGTGAAGTGTTGTTGTTGTTGTTGTTCTTTCATTTGCTCACTCTGATCTTTTAAATATCACCTCAGTGAAACCCATCCAGGCGGCTGCCACCCAGCAGTTCTCCTGCCCAGCTGAGGAATTAGACAGCGGCTGTGTCTGCGAAACTGCAGAGCTGCCTCCTGGGTGACTCGGGCCGGCTTCCTGGCCAGCCAACGTCACC
This sequence comes from Octomys mimax, assembly GCA_002564305.1. Lineage (NCBI taxonomy): Eukaryota > Metazoa > Chordata > Mammalia > Rodentia > Octodontidae > Octomys > Octomys mimax. The sequence goes on along the minus strand of NDGM011137223.1, from coordinate 7,233 downwards.
TCATTGTCCAGGCTTTCTCCTTATTGATTGCAAACATTGTGCAATGAGAAAACAGTGTATGGTCTAACTGCGCGACCCAACCTGAAAATACGAATAATTATGTAAGATTTCACAAGCAAAGCCACCACAAATCATGATCTGGCTGACTCACACGCGCGACTGGAGAATAAACAAACAGCACCATCAGGAAATAACTGCAGGGTTGTTGTTAATGATTCCCATGTGGGGAAGTCCGTCTGTATTGGGAGGGTTGGGTGCTCTTGGAGGAAATAGGTTTTGTTACATAAAGCTGGGTCCTTGTGAGAAGAACAGCATGTTTGTGAAGTTGGGGTTCACGAAGATAAACTGAAACATAGTCCTGTTGCCACACCCAGGGGCACAGGGGTCCTCAATCATTCCCTTAAAGGGGACAAGCCATGGCTTCTGCTAGGATGTGGCCACCTGAGGCTTCTGTCCTCAGGAATTGGAGGGGAGGGGCTTATTTCAGGCAGGGTCCTGAAAGTGGCTCTTCACTTCCCTTGCAGTGACCACGACTGAGGCCACCAGGGCGATGGGAGAGTGATGCGCACAAGGACTAAACAAAGCCAGTCAGTTCTCGGACCCAAGTATCTGAAGCACCTAACAGGCGCTGTCCTCAGAGCTGACACATCACTGGGCCCACAGAGAGGTGGCCAGGACATAGAGATTTGTGCAGGATCTCAGTGTCATCTAGATAATTTATTCATAATCCCATACCCCCTGCCTCCTGGAAGAGCCACAGGAAGGCCTTCGGCTATCTTCCCCGGAACAGAAGCACTTCCTGGGCTTTTTAAAAAAATTACCAATGCAAATGATGGGTGGCCTGCAGTCCCTGGCAAGGACCTTCTGCCTGCTTAGTTCCAAAGCGCAATGTTATATATCATTGGGGGGAAACCATTAAGTAGATTTATTGAAAGAATGTTTCTTCAGCACAAGGAGATCTTTTTGATGAAAAATGGAACTCATTATTCTCTAAAGGACACAGATTGACTTATCTCCTTTATCAATTACAGTGTCTGCTTTCAGCTTTTCTCAATCAGCACAGGGCTTTTGTAGTCGCTTCCCAGTGCAGAGGCCAATGTGTTTTGTGAAAAAGGGTTGTTTTTACATTTTAATTGGAAATATAATATTGTACTTGGGAGCCCTGACCATCCTTCCAGGATAACTTGACAAAGATCAGTGGCAAGACACCACCCCTCAGGCTGTGACAGGCATTCCTCCCCTTTCTTGGGGTGATTCCTCAGAAATTTCCCAGCATTCTCCCCAGCAAGCAGTTATGATTTTGAAAACTAATTTCAATCAATGTTGTACACCATAAAGTAAAAATAGATGGATGAAAATACCTAGTAAACAGAAGTATGGTACGGACCTCCTGACCTGTGGTGTGTAACTCCTCTTGAGGTGAGTTAGCACTTGTCACTGCCCAGGGTGTTTTGCACCTTTTCATTTCCAGAGCTCTTTTGTTACCATCATGGCCAAGAATGGCAGTGAAACACAGGTTTTCACACAGAGCTGGTAAGTTATTCCTGACAAAATCAGGTGTAGAATGGCCTTTAACGCTTTTGTAGCTTACCCTACCGTGATAGAAGCTCCTGAACAATGTGTGACACACTGAAAGAGTGGACAAAAAATGATCTATCATTGAGTACTTCTTGGAGAAATATACTTTAAATCTCACACACAGAGATGGATACCCATAATACATGGTGGTACTGTTGATGTGCTATCACACCCTCATACCCAGGAAAGTAGGGTTCTTAAATCAAGAACATGGCAAAACCCTTCACTTACTTCAGAAGGCTTTGGGCCTATAGGGTCTGTACTAGTTAGCTACTCTTCTCTCGTTGCTGGGACAAATACCCAACACTCAAAATGAGGGAAGAAAAGGTTTATTTAGTTCACAGTTGCTGGAGTTTTTGTAGCTTAAAACAGCCTGAATTATATAGCAAGACCTCGGAGCCTTACATGCTCAGGACAGAGGGTCAGTGCCTGTCTTCACCAAACATCTCCTTTCTGCCTGAGGCAGCTCCAATCACAGAAACTGCTAACCTTGCTCTGCAGGTCTGGAGAGGATAGGACTCCACTGTGTCCAGGATGACCCTCTCCACACCTCTTATAGAGGCCACAGGCCTGGGGGTAGGGACAGAGTGCAGGGTTTGCAACTCTCTGGCCCCGCCCCTCAAGCCACTCGCTGCTCCTCTAGCCCAGTCTGCCCCATGACTTACATGAGGCCTTGTCAACTAGACACAAACCATAACATGGCCTCCTTCTTCCATCTTCTAATTTTTCATTTATATTCTTTCCCTAGGCTAGTAGACCTAATACCAGTCCCCATCCTGAGATAAATTACTATATTTTTGCAATCTCATGTGCTTAACTTCATGAGAGAAAACTTTATAATGTCTGGTTCCACAGAAAAACTTCTGTTGACCTCGTCAAACTCAACTGTCCATTCCTGACAGACACCACCAAGGCCCATTTCTCCTTGCACCACTTGTTTAGAAGTTATCTCACTGGGTACTTTTCCTCTTAGGTTCTAGCCTCTCAGCATAAGTCCGAGTTCCTTCACTGTACCTGCCACACCCTGTACTGTGTGCTAGGAATTCAGAAAATAGCAAAACAACTTTATTCTCTAGAATTCTCTTTTTAACTGTTAGGAAAGAGCAACAGGAGATGAGCCCCAAGGACTGAATGTGCTTCACCAGAAGGGTGCCAGCCAGGACTCACCCGCTCTTGGCTTCTATCTGTGACTGCTCATTCCCTCCTTCATCCTCCCAAGCCTCAGGCACACTGCTGTGCATCCTGGTGACACTGTCAAATAAGCCAGGTCTGCTTTTAAGGTTCTCTTTCCTTAGTAGTATGTCTTACCCCCACCACACTCCAAACATCCACTACCCACTCCCACATACACACATGGTAGGGTGGAATCTTAAAGCTAATCTACACTGGGGAGGCCAATCAACTCTTTTTTTCTCTTTGTATATTCTGATCTGTAGCAGTATTCACCTTAATATGGTAAATACACAATAAATGTTTGTTGATTAGATGAACAACATGGACAAACTTTGCCACAGTCTTTCCCCCTGTCTAATTACACCAATGGCGATGTGGACAGCGAAGTCTGGCCTATTGGGTGAAGCCTCCTGCCTGGAAATAAACTTCTAACTAGTTTGGTTAGCATGTAGCTTTATTAAAGTCATTTAACATTTTCAAATTTCAGCCTTTCCGCCCAAATCCAAAGAAAAGAATGCACAAGAGCATATGGATGGACTATTTTGAATGCATACATGCTGTGAAAGTCAATACAATATTTTAGTCTGTTAGTGGGGATGAGGCAGGAGCACTGGTCCAGAGACCCAGTCTGGGATTCTGACAGCCTCACCTACTTTCCACATTTTTAAGTGGACATGGCTTCTTATCATCATGTGCTAATTCTTACTTTCAACATAGTAAACAGTGAAACTTTTTTAATACTGCTCTCCTAAGTGTCATATTAGTTAGATAAAGGTGTGCCTTTGGCAAAGTATATAGGCTTCCTGGTCTCAGCTTTCACATGCATAAAATCTCAACCTTAAAGAGCAGCATAGCTCTATACTTTCCATGCTACCTTTTGTACTAGTGATATCCTTATATTCAAATTTTGTCTGTAAGAGATGCAAAGTCTTATCTAACACGTGGGAGGAAAATACCCCTCCTGTGACAGTTAGAGTCCTTTCAGTTGCAAGTTATGAAAATCAATTAAAACCGCCAATGGGAAGGTTGCTATAAAGAGAAGTGTTTCACAGAGTCTAGAAGCAGAAATACAGAAACACAGAACCAGGAAACAGAAGGCTCTGGAGAAATTAGGAAGTTCTCCCTCTCTTTCAGTTCCCCATTCTTTCTCTCCTCTCTCTCTCCCAAACCAGTTCCTGTTTGTCAAGGGCACACACTGGAGAATATGGCTAACAATAGAATACAAGACTATAGATACTGAAGAAACACTGCATTCTCTTTTGATTTCATTCCCAAAGTTTGAGGAAGTGACCCCTGATTGGTCCAGTGTGGACTAGGTATTCAGCCCTGGGCCTACATTGTGCAGGTAGAGCTTCCCTAAGTCTACCCAAAGGGAGCGGTGTGCAGTAGTCATGGGAGATGACAGAATTACTGTTTAGGAAGACTGCCCAATAGATACCTGTCTCCGCTACACCTTTATATGGGGCAAGGCTCCTTATACTCATGTGCTAAGTCTTAGTTTCAACAGAGTCAATACTGAAACCTAACAATAATGTTCTTCCAAGTGTCATAGATTGGTCTCAAGTTTGTAAAGGCTGTAGCATTTTGTTTGGGTCTGTCTAATCTTTTCAGTCTTGAGTTACAAGGGACTGGAGAACCACAAAATTATGCTGAATGAGTCATAAAACTACCTACAATGAAAAATAAAAGCTTTCCAGTGATTCCAAATTAATGTATTAGTGTCCTTCCCTTTAGCACACACAAATAATGAAAAGCAAAAACAGCAAAAATTTTTAGTATAGTAGAGTGGTCAAACATCCTCTGATTTCTGCAGACCAGAAAACCAAAATCTACTTCCCTGCCTTTATTACCCTGAAACATATTAACCAGAAAGGATTTCAGAGTCTTAGGAGCTGAGGTTGGGAGAGACTGAGGCAATTCCATCTCATTTTCTTTCAAACTTCACCCATGAGTGAGTATTCAGGAAGGGCCCAGGAAGGCAGGGACTTGTTATTTGTTTGGTTTTGAATGGCTAAGAGGCCAAAGATAGAGATAGAAATTTGTTTGAAAACTAAAGTAGCTGAGAAAGCCAAACTGCCTTAGAAAAGAATGGCAGGGGAGGGAGCTCTGGGGGCTTTGGTGGGAACAGAGTATTTCCTGGAATAATTCTTCAGGGATGAGCAGCCAGCACCTTCTATTTCCCTATGAATATCCCCAAATCTACAAGGGTAGGCATTTTTTCAGAATGGTATTTGACTGGTTTTTCCCCATTTTTTAAGTCCAGAAGAAGAAACAAGATCTCTATTCACCAACTCTAGGTGATTAATAAGCTTCCAGCTTTGGCAAAGACCAGACCTGGATGTGAACCCCAAGAAGAACTCACCCAATGGACTACCCCAGAATCTCCTATGTCAGGGAAATTCAAACTTTTTTTTTCTTTTCAGGAACCAGAGTTACTTCCATGTTTATCCCAACCTAAGATAGATAACTTGTTTATACATCTGGCTGCACTTCAACACCTGCCTTTATCTTAGGGACAGAAGAGGCTCCAAACCTGAACTCTGCTAAACAAATCTTCTAGCCAAACTTTCATCTAGAAGTCAGTTAACAAATCTGGATAGTTCCTGTCCTTCACTCAGTCACCATGAAAAACCAACTAAAGCCTAAAGTAAACTTGCACTCTCTGAAACTTCCAGTCCATTTGAGAGATGAAATAGAAATAAGATACTGGGAGAAAATGCAGGGAGAGACAGATATGCTTCCATAGTCATATCATGCATGCTTGCAGGAAGCGTCAGCAGGAAACTTGGGCCAGTTCTCCAGGTTGTAAGATTGCAAAGAAGAGCTACCATGGATTCCTAATCTAGTGACATAGGCTGACCAACTATGACCAAGATATTATAGGAATCCAGTTTGCATGTTTCTTTTTTCTGAGATAAATTCCTGTGATAACCGCGGCTTTAGAAGCTGACAGCCCTCCACAACCACCACCTCCACCACCGGTAACCTTCCCACCTACAGATTCACTCCTCCACCTGTCACCAAGGAAGCAGTGCTGGGTGTAGTTGTGAACTGGGATTCGAAGTCAGGCTTCCTGGCTTTACTCTTGGTTCTCCCACTAACTCCCTATGAGTTTACGGAAGTGACTTCAGGTCACTTCTCCAAGCCTCACTTTCCTCAGCGATAAAATGAGGGTTGCAGTGTGGTTATGTGGATTAAATGAATTCTATGAGTTACTATATATAAAGGGTTTTAATTGTATGTGGAATGGCATATGCTCTCATAAATATGAGTTATGATTGCCCAGTATCGATCAGTTACTGTGTGCCAGAAACCATAATCAAATGCTGAGAAGAGAAAAGGGCGCAGCCCTGTCATACATCATAGAAATTTGGTTTCTTAAAGATAACTATAAAATATGCATGCAAACAATATTATCCCCAAACTGAAAGTTCTCAGAGACCTGGGGAAAGAATCAATTGCAGAAAGTTCCATCGGGCCTCTCAGAGATTGGAATCCCTTTCAAGATACTTCTTCCAGGAAGCCAAGCACCTATGGTTCCCAAGCCTCTTGGTCCTGGTGTGGTGAGAACCGCTCACAAGTGAGAGAATAGTTTTAACCAAGGGATTCCACATTCCCACACACAGTTTGCTGTCCTTACCTGTCCTCAGGGAGCCAAGGGAAGACCAGGGAAACTGAAGTCAGGGAGACTAAAGCTAGGATGGTCCCTCTGAAACAGGCGGCTGAGCTGGGCTGGGCCTCTGTCAGTATAGGTTTCCTGGAAAAGGGGTGGGAGAGGCCTGTATATGCCCCAGGCCAATATTTCCTGGCCAGTATAGAAAAGACAGTGAATTTATCCCTTCTACTCTATCTGGTTAAAATTATGCCACTATTACACCAGTCTTTTATGTTTTTTCTCAGTATGTCACCCTGAGCAAGAAGAGGGACACAGGGAATCCCTCAGAGTGGGTACTACAATAGGATGGAGCAGCCAGGGTCTCAGCAGGGACAGTAGAAGTAGAGAAGGGAGAATAGGAGAGACCGAATGGATAAAGAGGGCAAACTCTACAGGCCCCAGCATTGCATGGGTGGAGGGGTGGCTGGGAGGGGATAGAGCCTGGCTCTAGTGCCCCTGCTTGGGAAGGTAGGCAAGATCCATCCATGGTTTGCTCAGGAAAGGAGGATAGGGGATGAGCCATGGGTGGTGAGTTTGGCTTTGGGTTTGTTGCATTTGAAAGACCTTCAGGTAGGAAAGAGCATTAAAGTTTGAGAGATACAGCAAAGTTGTAAGGAAGGTTTTGTGAGCAATAAACACCTGGTGGCAATCACATGAGTCACTCAGATTCCCAGATGATCTTGAAGAATCAGAAAAGAGAAAAAGCTCAAGGACAAGCTCAGGGAAACACCAGCATTTACAGGGTGGACTGAGGAGGGGAGCTTATGAAGGAACCCAAGATGGAGCAGGAGTAGTGGGAAAAGGATGGTCAGGAGAGGACAAGAAAG
>NDGM011137222.1:0-10193 GCA_002564305.1 Octomys mimax | reverse complement strand
TCCTCCAGGTCAGCTCTGCCTGGTCTGCTCCCTCCCTTTCCTATGTCTAACTCACGTGATCCTTTGCTGGTAAACAGACATCAGTGCAGATGGGTGAGGCTTGCTGCAGGCCCAGATGGTCCCTGTGTCACTTTTCCCTAGAGAAAATCCAGGCACTGTGACTCTGTGTTCCCTCGGGAATGGGGACAGAGAAGAGTGGGAACACAGCCAGGACCGCTTCCCATGGTCCACTGCACAGAAGTGGAGAATCACATCTGGGGCGCAGGGGCGGGGTAGTCTGGCTAGAAGGGCTCTCCTCTTTTGTTTTAATAAGGAATTAAATATCACTTCAGTTTAATGTCTAAAGTGTCATCCAGATGAGAGTGAAGTTAACCTCTGGGAAGAGTCCCAACCTCCCCTGTAACACCTCAGTGATCAAGCACGGCAGACCATAAGTGGGCAGGAGCGGGCTCAGAATGCAGCAGGCTCTTCTGCTGGACGAAAACACTGGACATCAAAAGCGTCCCAAAGAGGGGAAACAGGAGCTCCCAAGGGCAGCCCAGGGAGGGAGAACAGGCATCCTGCAGCCCAAGAGGCAGGTCGACAGGCAGGCGAGGCAGGGCAGAAGGCAAAGAACAGGAGTTGGGCTTGATGGCACGTGGCCTAGCAGCGGGGTGGGGGTGGTCGGGGTGTCCTTGCAGCTAGGATCAGGGCCCAGTGGTGAGCAGACCAGTGCACCCAGCAGGGTGGGAAAGGTCATGCAGGTAGCATGGTGAGTGAGGGCAGCGACAGGGGCGACCCCTCTTCCTGTCCCACCCCCTGCTAGAGCAAAGGAACCCAGGAGCGAGCACAGATAGTGCCAAAGGCTTGAGCTGCTTCCCACATACAATGTTATCATGACTCAAACTCACTGTCCCTTCACAAAAATACGGGTGCCCTTACTGGCACCTGAAGCTTCAAGTCCCCTGGGATGCCTTCGGGGCAAATAGCTGCTCTGGGCCTGTCCTAAGTGGAAATCCAGCAACTGTCACGAGGGTCAATTCCGCAGAAGGTCACTCACTGCCTACGTCTACCTGGAGCAGTCTGTTCAGCAACTTCAGCCCCATAAAAGGTTCCAAGAAAGGATCAGCTATACAAGCGCAGAGTCTCCTCTGCCTGTTCACTGCTGTGTCCTCAGGTCTGAAGTCTGGCTGCACCAGGCAGGCCTCCACGCCTGGGCACGGAGTGAGTGAACTTTCCCTGCACCCTGTAGCAAGCTAACCTGCAGGAGCAATGCTCTGCACCTCCATGTAGACGAGCTGCTGGGCCCGCCAGAGCTGCTGGACAGTTTTGAGGCCTGGAAGAAAGGACATGACCAGGTTTGCACTGGGGGTGGGGGGAAGCCAGCAAGGAGAGCTCAAGTGTCTCCAAACGAGAATACGTTCTAGTCTCTGGTTTCTATCCCAGGTGGGCAGGTTTCCACACGCTGGATCCTATCTCCTGGGTGCTGTGGACTTGGCCAGCCATGCATGGGCATACCTTTAGGTCCTGCAAGATAGTCAGTGAGTCCAGGCAGGGGACTCCTGGCTTCCTGGGAAAGGGCATGCAGGTGGGGCTGAGACACTGAAGATGGTAGTTTTGGTCTCATGGCCACATTGGTTGTGCTTCAGTGTAAAGACTGGCAGCCATGCAGCGAGTGCGTCCCCAGAATCCACGGCTCATTTCCACATCCTTCTCCTATGACTCACTACACAGGATCCATGGCACCTGCTACTGTATAAGGCCTTGGTATTCTGCTACCTATCAGGCCAAAGGGGAGCAAAACCATCTCCTTTAGCTGGCACTCGGTGTGTTCCGGTGTAGACTGGCTTTTCATTCAATTCCGAGAGAAAGCATGCTTCTTCCTCACCCATGAGCCCGGCACTCGGCGTGTCCACAAGGTGCTGCTGAACACAGAGCACCTCTAATGTGTCGCTTCACAGGTTCTCAACTATGAGCGGGGAAAACCATAACCAACCACTCACCACACCCAAAAGCTTTCAGTCATAGCACACAGGCCCAGGTCTGGCCCTGACAGGGTGTGACTTACATCAAAGGTACATACCGACTCCACAAACCGTCATATCCAACTGAGTGGAGGGTCAGATGACAAGGGCCAGCAACAAAGCCAGTTACAACTGGACAACTGCACAACCAGCCCTTTGAGCTCTCGGGCCACACCAAGTACTTTGCCAGTCCTAGCCAAAGAGATGGAGCCAAAGGAGCAACGTGAACTTTGGGTTTTCTTTTCCTTATTCATTTGTGTGGCTCCAATTAGAGAAATCCCAGGCCTGGTAGCCAGGGGACAGAGCAGAGGTCCCAAGTCAACACCACCCCTCTAATCTCCAGCCTGGAGATGGTCACGGGGGTCTTCAGCTAAGAAGGCGGGGCAAATATGTGTTTGCTGTCCGACATCTGGTCTGACGGTGGGTATCTACCTGCAGTTAGTAACCTAACAGAAAGACGGCACACTGTTAACAAGTTGAGAACATGCAGAGGCAGGAAGCACATGTTCTGGCTCATTTTCTATGTTGATCCGAGCCAAAGGCAAACTACAACAAATGACCCATCAACAGACTCAGTCGCAATCACAGCAATTCCCCTGCTAAGGGAAAAAATTCTTGAGTGCTTCCCGAAAGGCCCAAACCACAGATGGTGAAAACCTGTCTTTATTCCTGACTACTGACCCTAGCCTTCTCAGCTGCACAGATTGCAAAAACAATAAAAGTCTTGGTTGTGGCATAAAGCAAAGAGCATACAAAAACTAAACCAGACGGTGTAGGCAAGAACCCACATGCGGGCCCTGGCTCTGGACCCCTGCCTCCAGACCACTACACTCAGGCTGCAAGCGCCTACATCCTTTCCAACCAATATAGGCACGAAACAAGATACTTCATTCTACAGATTGTTATGACACAGCAGCATTCTGTTTCAGAGACACAGATGAGAGTGGGCACACTGGGACAGGCAGCAGGCTCTCCGCGATACCCCCTCCTCCACCTGTCCCTTCTGCACAGCTGGCCCCACTCAGGCCCCAGGAGGACCCAGCTCTGCTGCATGGGCTGCTGTCTGCACAGGGGTCTGCCTTCGAGTCCCTGGCCTGCATCTGCCTTCTCTGCTCCTCACTCACACGCACAGGGCATCTTCCCGGCCCAGGACAGCACAAAGACACGGGGAACCACAGGACACTGCTGCTGCAGGGCCAGGTCTGACCCCATCTCCTGCAGTGACTCAAGGCACAGCAGGCCTCGGTGTGCTGCTCAGTGCCGAGATCAGGGGATGAGAGAAGCCAGCAGGCTGAGGCCAGAGTTAGAACCCGGAGCTCTTATCCTGAATGCTATGGTGCTGCACCCTGAAAATTGCTTAACAACCAATTCCAGAGCCACAGGACACTGACACCGCCCATCTCTCTTCTCCTCTCTCTCTCTTGCCCTTGTTCTCTCCCTCCTCCCATCTCTGTCATCTGCCTGCCTATCTGTCTATCTGTCTGTCTCTCTCTCTCTCTCTGTGAATATTCAAGAAAACAAAGAAAATACAGAGAAAAGAACATTGCTTTGTATTGTTGTTACAGGTGCTTTTTCCCACATATGGGAAGTCATATGTGAAATCACACATATACACACACACACTGATGTCACAAGACTCTGTAGCCTCCAAATTTCAGAGCTAGGCTTTCACCTGCCAGAGGTTCCACCTCACAGGCTGGGCCCCAGGTCCCCCATCAGCAGCCTGAGGATCCTGAGGAAGGAACCAGCAACAGGACCAGCAAGAGCTCTGGGCTCTGCATCCTGCACTGGAGGGCTGTGTGTTCTGAAGCCCACCTCAATGCCGCAGAGGCCACAGGCATGTGGGCAAGACCCCAGGGATGAGCGCCTGGCCCATCTCTGGCCTGAGCCTAGCCCTGCCAGAAGGAGGCAGTGGGCTCCTGCTCATGGTTCCCAAATGCAGCTCCCATAAACCGGGTCTATGAACAAAGGCATCTGACCAGTATTTACCTTGCCACTCCCCCTTCCTGTGTCTTCTGATCTTTGCTCCCCCTTCCTCCCTCTCCCTCTATGTCTGTCCCAACCTCCCCCACCCCCAGCACTCAGCACTCAGCTGAGACCCCAGAGAAGCCAGGGGAAAGCACACCCCCAACCCCAGCAGCAGAGAACCAGATTCCAGCCCCAGCTGCCAGGAGGCTCACTGCTGGCGGTCACTGACAAAGACAGAGAGCAGAAGCGAATCCAGCTTGCAGAGTAGAGCAGGCAGCCTCTATGCAATCTGAGTCCAGGGTTCTGAGACCCCAAGTGCCCTCCCTGGCTTAATAGACTTATTCTTCCCATCCACCTTGTTAAGGAAACATAAAGCCAATGACAAAATCTGATAAACAGAAAAGAGAAAAAACTCATCCATAATTCCATTCCCTACTATCTCTTTCTTTCTCTCCTCTCTCTGCCCATTCATCCTAGTGTTAGGGAGCAAATCTAGGACCTTGCACACACTAGCCACGCTACCCCCGGGCTACACCCTGACCCCAGTATACTATTTAACAACACTCTATTGCTATTGCTGAATGCTGAATTTGTTCCTAACATTTCCCCCTTATAAATCATACACTCAAACCAAAGCACCTTTGACAGAACAGTGCCAGAGGTGTCACACAACCTGGTTTCAAAATCTACTATAAAGCTACAATTAACAAAACTGCATAACACTGGCATGAAAACAGACACAAGGACCAATGGAGCAGAACCCAGGGTACAGAAATAAATGCACATATTTATGACCAACTGATCTTCAACCAAATGGGAAGAGTCACAGAATGGGGAAGGACAGGCTCTTCAGTAAGTGCATTTCTACAAGGAAACACTTGAAACTAGATCTTTGTCTCTTACCAGACACAAACGTCAACTTGACATGACAATGTAAGACTTGAAGCTGTACAATTACTGAAGGAAAACACAGGAGAAAAGCTCCATGGTACTGGCCTCAGCAGTTCCCTTTTGAATGCAACCCTCAGCAACAAAAACAAAAAAAAAGATAAATGAGATTGTACCAAAGGAAAAGTTCTGCATAGCAAAGAAGCACAGCAGGGAAAAAAGCACCTGTGGAATAGGAGACAATAATTGCAAGCCACGTATCTGATCACAGGTTAATACCCAAAATACCTCCTACTGAGCAACCTCTTTGAAGATAATTATTCATAGTATAATAACTATTGCTATTCTCTTATTTGGTTATGAACTTTTTTTTACAAAGTAAGAAAAGCAGCTCAATTCAATTGTAAGAAAATTACAATTAAAAAAAGAGGCAAAGGATCTGAGTAGACATTTCTTAGAAAATGACAACCTATCAAGAGGAGCTGGGCATATGGTCCACTTTTGTAATCCCAGCACTCCAGGAGACTGGGGCAGGAGGATTACACATTTGAGCCCAGCCTAGGCAACCTAGTGAGTGACATCCTATCTCAAAAATAAATCAATAACTCAATGAATGATCTGGGGATGTAGTTCAGTGCAAAGACCCTGAATTCAATCCCCAGTACTACGAAAAAAAAAAAAAAAAAAAAAGAAAGTCCAGGAAAAAATATTCAAGATTAGCTATCACAGAAGAGTAAATTAAAACCATGAGATGTCACCTCACATCTGTCAGAATCTGTCACCTATCTGTCATACCTGTCAAGTGCTTGCAATGAGACGGAGAGAAGGGAGACCTGGACACTGCTGGTGGGAATGCCAATGAGTAGGACCAGGTGAGCCAACCAGTACAGGGACCCTAAGAAATCCAAACTGAAGCTACCACATGGTGCGGCGGCTTCAGCGCTGGGGCACACCCACAAGATGAAAACGGTACACCGAAGAGACAGCTACAGTGCGTGGTAGCAGCACTAATAATGTGGATAAACGTGCATAGAAAGCATGGAATCTATTTATAAGGAAATACCAGGCCTTTTAATAAAAGGAAATGTCACAGTTTGCGATACCACAGACAAAACTGGAGAACGTAACCACCCCTGAAATAAGCTCAGTATCGGATGATCTCTTAATAGGTGGAATCAAAGAGTCCAGCTCACAGAAGCAGAGCAGGGTGGCAGTTACCAGGGGCTATGAGTGGAGGGCTGGGCAGAAGCAGTCAAATAAACAAGCACATAAACAGTGCATTGGCACCTACGCATCTGCATGTATGACGGCGCATACAGTTCATACTGTTTCTACAGGCTGGACCACCAGAAATTAAAAAAAAAAAAAAACCAGACCACACATTTTATGAGTCTTAAAATGATCAAATCATTCACAAAACCTTAGAACTTGCAATGCCATTAGAAGTGCCTAAGAGCGCCGACTTAACGATACAACTGCAAGCAATGTGTATTATTAGGGGAAAACGTATGGATTTCTGAACTTGTACAGAAACTTGAGAAATCATCCAGTATTTCAAAGCTGCTTATTATTTTCTTTTTGCCGAGAACAACAGGGTCTCCAAAACTTCCATTCTGTGGGTGTTCGCGTTATCTCCACGGGGGTCTGTGCTGGGTGCTGGGAAGCCCCCTGGACAGGGGGAAGCTGACCAGGGAGGGAGGGGACCGGCACCATGAGGGCTCGGCTCACTTCTGCGTGGAGCAGCATAGCACGCCGAGCTCCAGCGCCCTCTCACACCCTCCTCCCAGCAATGTTGCTTTCATCTTCATAACGAGGATGGTAAATCTCCAAGGAATCTTAGCGCAGATTCGAGCCATTCGAGCCATTTGGATGCAAGAGAAAAGCTAGAAAAGAACTCTGGGCTTCTGCTGCCTCCCTTGCAGCAGGCTGCAGGGGGTCAGGGCAGCGGGTGGTGCTTGGGCACTGCTAGCAGACCACCTCCACATGGCAGAGGGCCACATGCGCCTGTGGGTCAGAACAGTGCGTCTACACCTGTACCTGGCCTCTACCACGCATGGTCCCAGCAGGCCGCAGCAAGGGCCCCTTCTCTGGCTGCAGTGATGCGATTCCCCAGGGCAGGATGTGAGGGCAGTGCCACTCTTACACACACCATGACCCTTTGAGACAGCTGGGGAGTGAGGCTGGGCCTCCCCTGGACTTGCTGCTACCTTCTCCAGGGCACACAGCTGGCGGCTGGCATCACACCATCCGCAGCACCCTGAGTGCCACGGTCCGTGGAACCAGGTAGCCACAGCCTTGGTGCTGCTATCATTTCTCCCAGCAACTAACACATTCTGGTTTTTAGAGCTCGTTTTCTGACAGTGAGCTGGGCCGGTCACTGGGCGTCTCTTGCAGACGGAGGCATGGTGAGCACCTGCCTTCTACACTGCGGAGTCTGGCACAAGCCTGAGAGAAGGCAAAATGAAAACTGCCCACCTCTATTTTGTCATAAGAAAACTGCATTTCATTCTTTCAAGCTGGTTCCCATCGCTTTATTTATCCTCCAGACTAAGGCAGGGAAGAATTCCCTCTATCCTTTGTTTCAGAGACACGCACCATAATACACACATTTTAACCACCAGTGGTAGTTCCGTGTTATTTCTCCTTGCAAGATAAAAATCACTTTGCAGCCAACACTGCCACCTTGTGGCCAAGCATCAAACTTGCAATAGAAAAAGCTGCTCCGTCGCTGGAGGCTCCAGCCGCCCAATGGCTGGGAATCCCAGGAGGCCCTAAAACTGCAGCACCTCGCACAACGTATCTATGTTCCTGGAAAATGATGCATCTCCTATTCTACAGTCACTGGGCTCCTGGACTGTTCCAGGACGACTTCCTGTTTTTAGTCACACCGTGACTTAATTCTTGGTGAGAATTTTGACTGCTTATACAGAATTGCAGGGATTTCACTTTTTCAAGCAAAATGCCTTTGGGTTCAATCTGAGACACTTCTTTATTGCCCCACCAGTAGTAGCTTGGAACAAAAACTACCGTATGGCCAGACTACAATCATTCAATTCCACTTGGCCTGACCTATGGTCCTAAGAAACCACCTCAATTTTGGCTCAGGCCCTCGGAGGCCCTCAGGAGGCAGTGTGGCAGGCACCCAGCCCTGCAGCTTGATTCATGGATTCACAGTGGTACAGGAGGAAGGAGCCTGAAGTGCAGGCAGTGGCCGGCAGCATCTCCCAGCCGTCCTTCTCAGGCCCTCGGCTGTAATCCACTCCTCTTCCAGAGTACAGCTGGACTGCACACTGGCCAGGTGTGGACACACTGAAATAGCCCACGAAGTAGTGTGGAGGACAGTGACAAGCAGAGCTCTCAAAGAACCAAGAACCACAGACTTGGGGTGAGGTGGTGGCAAACCACAGGCTCCACGCCATCGGCACCATGGAGGAGCACGGAGCAGGAGGTGTAAGCCTTGCAGAGCCCAGGCCACGAGGACAGGGAGCAGCTGCCTCCCCAGACTCTGCGACCCCAGCATGGGAGTCCAGGCTACGCCACCCTCCTGTCTCCAGCTTCCCGCCTTCTACCTCCAGCTGTCCTCTAACCCTACACACACCGCTCTGAATCAAAAACATGGACACATATCCTGTGGCCACGCACTACCAATAACCTAGCAACACTGGCACAAGCTGCAAAGATAAAGTACAGAGGGCTCGTTGCAGCATGGATTAAAATGAAAGACCAGGTACACTGAACATACAGCAATAGAGAACCGGTAGAATGAATTGTTAATTTGCTCTTTAAAAGGAATACTGTGCAGCCACTAAAATGCATCAGCTAGCTTTCCAAAAATCCACTCAATCTCCAAAATACACTATTTTTTAAGTTAGGGATACAATCAGTCAAAATGTATTACTATTTGTGTTTTTAAAGCAAAACATGTATGCATATATATGGTTTGCATATGTGCTTTATGTATAAACATTTATCTGAAAGGCTACACATGAAACCAGTAACAACTGCTTCCTTTAGACAAAGGATATACGTATGTGGGTGATTCTTACAGTACACAGCGGAAGGCAGCGCTGCGCCTTTATTCATACCTAACGTCCCATCTGCCCCAGATCTGTGTGAGGGCTACTTCCCCTTCTCGCTCTTCACCTACCTAATTCTAGCTCATGTTCTCCTTAGAGCATAGCTGCTACTTTCCCTAGAAATGTACCGCGGCCTCCCAACCAGTAGGATCCACTCCCACTCGCAACGCTTTCCTGATGGAATCTCAGCCAAGGCATGGGCCCAGAGCCCTCTGGGCCAAGGAAACCCTGGCTCAGCTGCTGCCGTCGTGGAGCCTTTTCCAGGGGCACTTCTTCTCTCCTTTAGGCCAATCCTAAACAGGCAGGACAGCGCCCCGGCCGAGGATGGGCCGGGCCTGCCATGAGCCCATCCCGGCACAGCTGACCATGGGTAGGTATTTCCCCTTCCAGCCTCCTTTGCTGCTAAAAGAAGCTGACCTAAGTCTAAGAAAATCTAGGGCAGACAAAGGACAGTGGCCCTCTGCCCGCTGCTCTGCACATGCTGCCTTCAATGCCATCATGTGAAGGCTTGCTATCTAGAGACACAACAAATGCCCTGACACGCAAGAGACTGACACCTCTAGTGTCACTGGGACAGTGTCACTGTCCAATACTGGCCTTGTCCCCACGGAACTTATTGTGTGAAACAACAAGAACAAGCTAAACCCATCCTGTTTATTATTCATAACACTGTTGGCCGAGTTCCCCTCACCTGTAGCCCAAAACATCTCTAAGGGCTTCTACAATGGCTCTGCTCAGCCTACGCTACCGAGCAAAAGGTCTTCTGAGCCCAGGAGCAATGTAGCCAAGGTGGCCTTTCTATGTCCTCTCAGACTGTCTTCCTGAGCCTGAGCTCGGGTCCAAAACAGTCCAAAATTTAGGAGCAGAATGATGGCCAAATTCAACAAGACCACTGGCCCACGACACTTGCTCCAGGCCCTGACTTCTGTGACCAGCATTCTGCTCGGGAAGACTCAAAGACCTTTTCCTTCCTGGGCCTCGTAACCTCGCGGTGATTCTTCTACCAGACGGCATGGTGTGGGGGTGTGTGTGTGTGTGAATCCTTCAGTTCATATTTTTCTCAGAGGCCAATCGCCCCCGAGAGCCAGCCTTGAGAGCCCCACCAGAGAAATCCTCTGACCCTCAGCTTTACGACATCTTCAGCACCTGGTCACAGCTCCACCATAAAAGTGGCCATCACTGCGACTCTCACTTACCGGGGTCTGAAAGCAGCAGAATAGCTGGGTGAGGAAGGGGTGGTTGCGGGCCAAGGACAGGA
>NDGM011137189.1:0-10233 GCA_002564305.1 Octomys mimax | reverse complement strand
CTTTGCTAAGCTTGTTCTAAGTAGGTGCTTTAGACCACTGAGCCATCTCACCAGCCCGAAAGTCACAGTTTTATAAAGCATGTATCTGTCTATCCTCTGTCTCTGTCCATCTCTAAGTAGATCGACTGCCAAGAACATCCATGTGAATTCGTGCATGTGTGTGTAGAGGGACCGCCGCATGATAGCTGTACCTCAGGTCACCAGCATGGTACTCTCGAGGCGGGGACTGCGGGCTCTTTCTCCTCCTGGGCTGTGGCCTCCCCCTTTCCTTCTTCTCTCCCTCCCCCTGTCTCTCCCTTCATTTTCCACTCCTTTTATTCCTATTCTTCCCCTATTTTCTCTTTCTCCATTCTCATTTATCTATACAGCATTTTATGAAATATATATTTTTTGTAGCTTAAAAGTTATAAACATAAAAAGTAAATGTCGGATAGTAGTGACAGTGCTCAGGGGAGAGTTTTCAGAGCTTGCTATAAGCCGCCACTTGGCTTGTGCTGCTTCGCTGTGCCCTTCCTCCCCTGCCTCCCTGAGTGAGGTAGGCATGTGCTGTAGGAGGATCTTAAATGCCCCCAAATGTGTAAGCAGCCTGCTCCCTGGTGTGGTACTGTTTTGAAATGGTGGAAACTTTGGAATTCAGGTTTAATGAGAGCTACGAAAGTGATTGGGGATTTGTCTTTTAAGGGATTTTTAGGGTCCCGGCCTTTTACATTTTCTTTACTGTGAGGCATAAGTGGTCTCATTCCTGCGTGGACTCCTGCTATTATGTGCAGCCTTCCCACAGACCCAAAGCAATGGGACCAACTGATCGTAGTCTGTAAGCCCCACCTGACTGAGGTCTGTAACCTGCAAATAAACCTTTCCTCTTTATAAGGTAATTCCTTCAGGTGTTTTGTTATAGTGAGGAAAAGCTGACTAACACAGTACTGTTATTGCCATCCTAGACATGGGAAAATGTAATGAAAGGGTGTTACTTGCTCAAGTTCTTACATTAAAAAGAAAATTTAAGTACTGAGCTCTGAAGATCAGGGTATTTCCTCTATAGCACAAAGAGGAAGCATTAAGACTCTTTACTTTTAAAATTTCAGACAATTAAGTGAAAATATTAAACACAAAGACCCTATTAGACTCAGCATTGTTTAAATGAGGAAACACGTGGAAGTGCTTCCTGCAGCTGTCTCCCAACAGCCCTTATTCCTGAAGGATCACAAGCGAGAAATGTACTTGTGTGCACTCAGATACTTTCCAGACCACACTCCTTACATAGTCACATAAACGTAAGTATACAAATTCATACATGTTATGTACGTATATATATCCAATATAAGTACACTAAGAAATTACCATCTTCACATTGAATAGGTAGCCATTGTATCAAAGTACATTATAATTGGAAGGCAAGTGTAGGCAGATTTATATCTGTGTAAACCATTTGCGTTTAATACTTAGGGAGTCGTGCTTGTCCTTCCTTCTTACGTGTTGAAGCTTCGATGATGACTTGTGGAAGGGGACACACATGCTGCTCCCAGGTGCTCATGGCCCAGGAGACCCAGGGTGCCAGGAGAACGGCTCCTAGGTTCCCGGCGCTGCAGCGTTGCCCAGTGGCCACGGCCTGAGTTTGGAGGTGAGGTGGCCCGGCTCTCACAGACGCCACTACAGCAGGAGGGAGGCTGCCCAGAGCAAGGCTCAGCGGCGCCTGCGTGCAGAGGCGCTGCCCACCGCGCCGCACTGCTGCCTTCTCTGCTTTCCGACGCACTCCACACTTCAGCTCGCTTCATTCTGTGTTTACACAACTCCTGTGGCCTCTTGCTTATTTCACACCCGGCATTAGAGCCACATTATAACTAGCAGAACAAGCTGCTGGCTCACCCTGCACCAGGATGGCCTCCTGTCACCCTTGCAGGAGCTGGGGTGAGACAGCCTGAGCCCCACTCCTCGGCCTCAGACACCCACAGCCACGCTGTGGTCTCACTCATCACAGTGAGGCATGACACAGCAGCCTGCATTCTCATGTCACCTGTTGCTCCCAAATGTTCCTGATGAATCCCAATTCCATTTACCCTACACCTGCCTCCTAAAATTGGCGCATTCTCTCTTCTTCAGTGTCACTATGCAAAGCTACTTTTTCTCGCCAATACTGCCTCATGCTTTTTCCAACCGCTTTATGTCTTTCTCACATTCCTGCTAGTCCCTAAAGGTAAGTACGTCCTTCCTTCTCTGTACCACCCAGCAAATCACTGTCCACTATGTGGCACAAGGATGAGGGCCACGTGTCCTCAACATACAGCAGGCATTGCAAGGCAGCTGGTGGACTCTTCTCTAACTTGTACAGCAACACCGGTAGGGAAGTAATCACTGGGCACCACCTATAGATGACGGGACCGAGGCACAGAATGACTGATAGAGGCAAGGCTGAAGGCAAGTCCACCTGGACAGCGTCCCCTTCCTGCTCAGAGTTCCTCTTCCAAAGTTAGGGCAGTGCAGTCCTGATCCGTGTTCTGTCTCTCGCCCAGACGGATCATGACAGCTCAGTTATATTCTGCTTTTATATTTATTAGTTTATTAAAAGGATATGGGGAAAGAGGTACGTACATAGTGTTCTGTGCATAAGAAGCGCTCTCTGCTGTTTCTCCCTCATCAGTCTATTCCAAATCTTCCATTGGAGGATGATATGAAAATGTGAAACTGTTACTGGCAATAAAACCTATCAAACAGACAGATAAGTCCACCCTGTCCCTTGTTGTTATCTTGAGACTGTCTTGGTGTCTTAGTTACTTCTGTTCTTGCTGAGACCAAGTACCAACACCTACAAGCTCAGGGAAGAAGCACTTGCTTAGCTCAGTTTGTCAAGGTTTCTGTCCATCTTTGGCTGGCTCCAGCAGGGTGGCCTGGCACACAGCAGCAAAACACAAGGAGCTTTAGCAGCCTTTTTCTGGCCCTTTTATGCTCTAGGCTAGTAGGATTTGGGTAGCATCAAAGCAGTCATCAGACTGACTCAGGAATCACACACCCCTTATCAAACATCACACACTCCAGATTCAACCACTTGTGCAGAAGCCCCACCTGTAACATCATGGGGCTTTACAGGGCACCTAGACACAGCGTAACACTTGCATTAAAGGGCCAGCGTGCCTTTGAACAGTTGTCTGTTTTCTAATAAGGATCACCCTATCACAGCCTGGATAGGAATAAAAAGCATGTGTTAAAATACCTATGTGCAACATACTATTCTATCTTGTTCACTTGCGTTAACTTATTTGATTCATGAAGATAAACTGGGAGAGGTAAAGCCAAGGGAAGGGTAGAGATCTGGAGCCAACAGTAGGAAGAACAGGGGACAAGAATATCAAATTAAATGTAAATGGTAACTAATGGTGTCATCACTAACACAAGAGAAAATGACACCACCCATCTGGTGCCGTTTAGGTATTGAGCAGTCTGAAGAATCTGCTCATTCATTTATCAATGATGGGACAGACTGACTCTTAAATCCTACCACTATGTATTTTCACAATCGATTTGAGAGAGGACTTTAGAGGAAAATACATGGTCCAAAGGTTTGACACGATCCATTTGATCTGCTATCAAAGTGGTGCAACAGAATAGAGTGAAGGTCGGTACACAAAGGATCGCTTTTCCATGCTTGCTATTAAAGAATATTGGATGCAAACCCCCCTATATTTCCATGGAAACACAAAGGCAACTCCGCAGTGAAGTGAACAGGAGGTAATAGAGAAAAGGAGGAGAATTAGCAGCCTTGGATACTGTTGATAATTATATGGGTGGTAATTACTGCTTTGGAAACTGCATGGTCTTCGTAGCTGCCATTCATCGGTGACCTCAGATTTCACTTGGTTTGGAAACCAGAGGGTTGGGCTGAGCTCACTTATGTTCAGAGAGACTCCTGCTGACCACCGCCCATCCCAAGTTGTAGCACAGTACCTTTCTCTGATCTTGATAAAGCTCACGCTTATGTTGGAGAAAATGTGCAAGCTATTTGACCTCGAGATACTAGTTTTTAAAAAATAATTTACTCACTTTTGACTCTCTGTGATCTTGCTAAGGTTTGCACAAGAGTTAGCCAAATGCCCAGAAAAGCAGCTGCTCCTCAAAAACAAACTGGAAAGAAAAACAACACTGCCTCCCCCACTAGAGAAGGGCAAATGGTTCCAACAGTGATGTCTTTAACAATTGTGTACTACTCAACTTAGCGATGTATTTTTGAATGACTTAAGACCCCAAGGACATTGCAGAACAATGGAACTTATGTACTGTTTGGAAAAGAACATGACACTGAAGAAACTAGGCCATCGGAAGAATAAAAAGAAGACAGAACTGATGAATCTAGCCCTTAATTAGCTGCATTTCCACGGAAACGCTTTCCCATTTCCCAGTTGTCTCTGTGAATTAATTTAGAGCTGCTTGGCTTAGGCTCCGGGCAGACAGCAGAATCGCGGTCCTTCAAAGGGGTGAGCTTCTCTCATCTACCACCCTGGGGAGCTCGCTTCAAAGCTGGGTTGTAGCACTACTTAAAAGCAAACAAATCTAAACAAAATGGGACTGTGTGGTCTGGATTTGGTTGCAAATCCTGAGAATGTGAGGAAGAAAATTCCAGACACAGACCTGGAAAGCGATTTGCAAGAGACCTCAAAAAGGGCTTAGAAAAAATAAACAGTCGCTGAACTAATGTCTACAATGTACACAGGCACACAGCAATGGGCTGGGGATAGAAACACGGACATCACTGGAGCCCACATTTGGCACAGGAATCGCTTTCCCAGCTTTGTCTTTCTGCCGGTCGGCGGCTACTGCTGGACTTTCAGCAAGGCTGCCAAGGCTGACGCCTCCCTCCATTACTGGTTCCGCCCAACGCTGTAAATATTTAAGCTCTCTGTGTGGCTGTGATGTGAGCGAAGCATGTGAACTGAGTTGGTGGATTCTCTGATAAGGAAAGACTTGGAGTTTCCAAATTTAAATAAAGAAAGAAGATACATTTTCACGTATCTATGTGTGAGTGTTCTCAGCTCTAAGAAGAGCAGGCCACCGATCTAGATCACTATGGGTGGAAGAGGAAGAGGGTTGAGGGCCAAGAAGAGGGCTGGTCCACAGAATGAGGCCGTGGTGCCCAGGGAGATCTACCCCAGCGGCTTCCAGTGTGTGGACATCGGCTGACTTCCTGCAAAGCACCGGAGGGATGAAGGAGCCCTTTTACGTGGCCATCTGCTCATCCTCATACTTACACACTGCTCTTCCCTCTCTTCCCTGGACCACCAGGATAGTGAAACTCACTGCTCTATGAACTCAGCCATACAATATTTTACTGTGCAAGCCAAGCTCATGGCTGCACGTTCAGAGCTGTTATGAGATAGGTGTTGGTAAAATAGTTCTTATCCAGAGCTCACTGCAGTATTTTCTTTTGTGTCCTGTTTCATTATCATTAATGCTCTCATGATGCACTAAATTAATTCTGTGTCTCACTAAGGAATTGTGTCCTGCTGTTTGAAAACACTGCACTAGAATGTGTTACCCTTAAGGGCAAAAATCCTACTCAGTCCCTATCCCAGGCTGTAACACTTGGCCATTCAATCAATAAGTATTTGCTGAAGAAATCAGTGGTAGATGAATGTGCAAATTAAAACTAATAGTCTATATTCAGTATATAAAGTAAGAATATTGGCCAACCTAAAAAATTCAGTTTGGAAATCAACCAAAAAAGACATAGCCATATGCTAACAGGTAAATAAAGCTCTGCCTTATGACCTCAGATAGTCAGGCCAGCATTAGTACCTGCTCCTCGGTAATGATCACAGCGACTCTAACCCTAGCGAGCCAGTGGCCTCATGTGCTGGCCAGCCCCAGGCCGGCTTGCTTCCTTGCTGGGCGGGGGCCGTGAAGGGGCTGCTGCCTGTGCCGCTCTTGAGAATCTTTGCTGTCCCTTCTCTCCTGCACCTCCCAGTAACCCAGAAATAACCAGGTGACTTGCGCCAGGGACACCTGGCTTCTGGCTGGAGTAGAAAAGTGGAAATGACACTTGTAAGACAGGTATTCAGTAAGAAGAGAGGTGGGGAAATTGAAGAGGCAGCAGACGGTGCGCAGCAGCTGTTGAAGAATCCTTCGGGCCGCCTGTCTTTAATGAAAGACGCTCTGCCCTTCCGCAGAAACCTCCCCATGACAGTAGGAGGATAGAATGCATGGATAGAGAACTTATTTTCTAGTCAGAAATGTTTTCAAATCCTAGCCTGCTACCTCCTCAATGAGTGTCACTGAACAAATGGCCTGTTATTTCTCACTTAGCAATAAAATAGAGATCATTTATGATCACATCTCATTCGGCTATTTTACAGTAGAAGCTACAAAATACAATGGCCTCTAGGACCCTGGTGTAAATGAGTTTAAAAAGAAAATAGGGAGCAGCACAGGTAGGCTACAGCAGCGGAGCACAGGCTCCTTGCGAGGACGCCCATACTTACACTCTGAAAACACATTGCCAGCCTATTGGCCAGATTTGCTTAAATGCCGCTAGTTTCCAGTTGAATATGACAGGGACCCTAAATGCTTCTCACAGGACCCAGGACATGGTAACTATTCCACAAGAAAAGCTATTATTAGCTATGGCTTTAGCACATTTTTTAAATCCCTAAAACTATTTGCAGATTTTAACAGACAAAGTAAATGGGCTCAGAATTATTCCTCTGCATGCCTCAGTTAATGGTAGCATTATAAATAAATGGGCTTGGGCCAATCCAGCAGTACAGTGAGTAGAAACGCCTGCAGGCGGTTGTCTGCAGAGGAGAGACTATGAATACATGCATGCTTGGCAAGCCAGCAACATCCTGGGCTGCAGGAAATCTGTGGGCGCTGGGCCCAGGCGTTGCAGAATCCTATGCCACTGCCTCCACGTGGAGCCAGGGCTCACTTAAGGCAGCCGGGAAATGGGTCCACTCTCCTAGGGAGCTCCTCCTGCCGGTCCCCCAGTGGAGCAGGTCTGTGCAGGTGGCAGTCTTGAGCACGGCGTGTGCTCCTTCCACTTACAAACACGTAGTGGGTCAACACTTCTGAGTTTCCAGCGGCGCCTCTGTGAGTGATGGTGGTGTGTCAGCACGAGTGACCCGCCAGCAGACGAGGGGTGATGCTTTTGCCCTTTCTTCAACCCCATTTCTCCTGAACAGTGTAAATGTTCTTATCTTATGTCTTATCATTGTGGTACGAACACCCCCTGACTCCCACCTGTGTAAGAATGGACAGCACTGTGGCACCTCCGCTTGTCCTGCTTGTGCCTCACCCCTTCCCTGGACTCACTCACTCACTCACTCCCACAAGTCCCAGAAGGTCGCTGTGGCTGGCCACCCCTCCCTCCCATTTCCGCATTTCACAGAAAGGTGTCCTTCTGTTCTGCAGGGGCCTCCACCTGCTGGCCGCCTATCACACTTGCTCAAAGCTTCTGGCCAGCAATAAAACACCTGTCAGTCTCAAGCCCACCTGCAGCAGCGCCTGAGGAGGCTCTCCATGCCCATTCTCCTCCTTTGATTCCAAGCCTTGCAAATCTTTTACCACATGTTGTCAAAGCCTGGAAGATCCCCCAAGTCTTCTCTGATAACCTTCTTTCTGTTCAAACAACCTGGCAGGACTTCTAAGTGAGAAAAGGCCCTAAAATAAAACACACCGAGTTCAGCCCCAAAGTCATTTCCTGGCTTTGTCCTGCAGTTTCTGTTTCCTCTAACTAATCACCAAGCAAAGGTCCGGATTTATGGTAGAGACTGCTTGGAAGTCTGAAAGGGCCTCTCAGGCAGGACCCCCGCCCCTTGCTCCCACAGCCCTAAATTCATCACTTGATGTGGTTTGCTGGGCTGATTTGCGAGGCAGCCATGGCAGGAGCAGGTCTTTGTCATCAAAGCAAAGGGGCCAAATCGCTCGGCAGTTATGGCAGAGCCTGTGTGTCAACACCTGTTCCGTCCGAAGCTGGCACTGGCAGTGGAGGTTCCCGTCCACCTTGACTATTCATCGTTTGTCTGCAGCTGTTGGTAGGTGCCACTGAACAGCGACATTTACCGTTCTTTCAAGACTTATGTGGATAAGAGAGGCACTTGATTTCATTTACTCTTCATGACAAATGTGAGGTGAGAACTCTTTCTACCTCACGGCTCAGGATTGTAACCCAAGCCCTCTGGTCGCAGGTGGATTGAGCTGTGTCACTTCTGAACTGCAAAGCTGATCCTGTGTTGGTGAAAAACGCTTGATGCCAAGGAAAACCATCATGAACAGACTTACAGAGCACTTAAGAAGCTCAAGGCAATTTTTCAGATACATTTAGTCTTCCTTAGAAATTGTTACACTTGTGAATTCTGCTTTATAACTATGGAAATGTCATCCTCTGGCCACACCTGGATTGCAACCCAAGCAATATGGCTTGGAACCCTGCTGATGGCTAAATGGCTGGAGTATTGGTGTGGGGGGGGCGGGGGCAGGAGCAAGACAGAACACGGTTACGTTACCTTGTGGCAAGCCTGGTGCTGGAGCTGCTCAGCATGCTGGGAGCACAATGAGCTACTTGGATTAAATGTGAGGGGCTGTGGACGGCACCAAAGAGAAGGTGATGATGGAAATAAACTTGAACGGAGTAGAAAATACACCAGATTAGAAGGCTAAGGGAAGCTGTCTGAAGAGGATAAGGCAGACACTGGGCTGGCACGGCATGACCAAGCTGAAAATACCAAGGCAGGGCTGGTCCCCAGGCCAGATCTGCATGGCTGGGGAAAGGAACAGAGTGACCTTAGAGGGGTGCAGAGGTTGGGTAGGAAGAGCCTTTGCAAGTGTGCTGCTGCACTGGAAATTCACTCTGCAAGCCGTGAGAGCTGTGAAGGGTTTGCAAGAGAGGAACTGCACACTCACATATGTGTTTGTGATAAGTCATTATCTAAGAGGGGGACCTATGGGGAAGCCGCATCTCAGGGCTGGGGAGAGGGGTCAGGGAAGAGTTGCTGCAGATGCGAAGCTCCTCTCACACACCCAAGCCAAGTCGGGTACAAGTGCTCACGGGGGGTCTCCAGATGCTAGGCGATGAGGAGGAGCCCACCCAGCTGTGTCCTCGAGGCATCCGACCTCAGCCCATTTCCCGGCCCCCTGTGGTCTTCGGCAATTACCACCTGGGAAAAAGCCTACCCTTCCTAGCTCCATGTCTTCACTTATCCTGAGCTCTTTCTCGCTGGCTGATGGCATCGGTTGGTTACAGAGCATTCAGGCTCCTGCAAAAATTAACATATTTACTTTGTATAAGGTAGATAGCAGGCAAGCATGACAGTTACAGTTTTTTGTAGATAAGAAAGCCACTGTTGCTACCAAGTAAAATGACCCCTTTTAGGAAGCAACAGGAAGGAAGAAAGGGAAGAACAGACACAGGGCGTCCTAGTGCGAGCCATGTGGCTCAGAGTGACCTCACCCAGTTGTTGCCCTGTGCTTCCTACCGGAAGACACCCTCCCTCTGAGGACAGTGTCCATCAGACAGCACTGACGTTTCTTGGCCTCTGCATAAGCATCAGGCACATTGTGAGAATATAATTCTGTCTTCAATATGAAACATGAAAGAGCCAGACATGGTGGTGCACGCCTGTAATCCCAGCACACAGGAGGCCGAGGCAGGAGGATCGTTGAGTGTTCAAGACAGCCTGAGCTGCAAAGTGAGCTCAAGACCAGGCTAAACTGCATAATATGACCCTGTCTCAAAATGACAGGCAAAATAAATAAACAAAAGAATCGACATGCAGATTTTATTAAAAATACACACACACATATATATGCATATGCCAATACTAAGGCATAAAATACTTTTGTTTACTGAAATGTTAAGAATGTGCTAAATTTCTTGAAGATAACAATCACCAACAAATGGATTATAGATAGGCTTAAGTTAATGCACAAAAATTTAAGGAAAGATTTACCTTTTTGAAGTGAAAAGATCACTAGAAGTAATAACAATGTCTGTCGTGGCATTATTTGAGGCTTCACTGACATTGGCTGTGCAAAGCATTCCACAGGGCTGACCAGAGAGTGCAGAGCCAGGGTCTGCCTGGCCCACTCTGCGGCCTCCAGCTCAGCCGCTCACAGTCACTTCTTGTCGCTCTGGGGGCAGCCTCGCTGAGTACTTAACAAGTAGTACTTGGGAAAGGAAGGAGGCCAGGGAGGGAAGAAAAGGAGGGGCAAAGGGGAGGGGAGAGGGGAAGAGAGGGCAAGGGAGGAGGG
>NDGM011137133.1:0-10170 GCA_002564305.1 Octomys mimax | reverse complement strand
TGCTTCAGTTACTGAATGTCAGATTGTTTCCCCATATTTGGGAATTTTTCTGCTATTACTTCTTCCCATATTGTTTTTATATCTTTTGTATTAATTTCTTCTTTCTCATTGATACCTATTGTCCATCTTTGAATCATTTTGAAGATGCTGAATTATTTTATCCTGCATCCTAGTTGTTTTTAAGAGATCTTTTCTTACCTTTTACTAGCTGCAATGGTGTCTTCAAAATCTGAAATTCTACCTTCTCTTTCATTCAAACTTTTTTTTTCATTCAAACGCTTTTGCCAGCTTGTGATTGAGGTTTTTAATTTCCTGTGTCTCTTTGAATCTGCTTCAAGAATTCTATTTCTTTCCTATATTGCTCATTCAAGGATTCCATTTTTCTATTCTCCTCTATAGTTATTATTTCTTTTTTTACTTCAGAGTTTATTTCTGATCTGATTTCCTCTATACCTTTCTGAAGTTGTTTTTTACTTCAGTATTAATTCAAAGATTTCAGCTGTATGATTCCCAATTTCTTCTATGCTAGTGTCTCCTGCATTTGTTATGGGTGGGCTCAGGGCCTGAGAATGCATTTTGCTCCTTCTCTTTGTCATTTTGTATAGCA
This sequence comes from Octomys mimax, assembly GCA_002564305.1. Taxonomy (NCBI): domain Eukaryota; kingdom Metazoa; phylum Chordata; class Mammalia; order Rodentia; family Octodontidae; genus Octomys; species Octomys mimax. The sequence continues at coordinate 9,563 of NDGM011137133.1, read as the reverse complement.
CTGTCCTCTGAACTTTGGTGTAGAGTTTTGGTGCAATTATTTACTTAGCACCTACCAAAATTCTTACCCAAGAGAGATTATTTGGTTAAGGCTGTTACAGTTTTGCATTTACAGAGCTGCAATTAGGAACACTAATAATGGGTAGTAATATTTAATAATCAACAAACTTTTGGAACTAATGGGTTTGCATTTTAGACCATAAGTGCAAACATTATACCTGTGTATCTAAGCAGATATTAAATTGGAAATTTGTACTTAAATTAGTTCTAATTTCTGTTTGATCACCTTCCCTTGATGTATATGGAGTCATCCAAGTAGACTGGTTCACTCTGGTTACCAGTTGTCCCCTCTCTTGAGCAACAGAGAGAGATGATATTCTCATAGATCTGTGTCTAGTAAAGTGTCTCAGGTTACTGGGTTGAGATCTACCATGTTTGAACTCGTCCAAATATGCCTCACCTGGGTCTGGCTGCTGGGCTCAGCTTCTTTCTGCTGTAGCCCATGGAAGTAAACCTGCTGTGCCCCTCTGGAAAGATGTTTAGCTTCTGGATTGATTGGGTCAGTCTGGCCCCTAGCATCTCTGCAGGGAGTTCTGCTGCAGGGTTGCACAACAGACCTGTCTAATGGAGGAGGTTCAGGCGAGTGTGCAGATGGTCCCACACGTGCACCGGGCCTAGGCCCTGGCTGGAAAGACTACCAGTTTAGATTCTTTAAAAAGTAAGTTTTATCTGTACTTCTGAATTGCTTCATATCAGTGATATTTGTTTTGATATTATTTATATGTCTAAACTTTTAGAGTTATGGATATAAAATAATCTACAATATTTTTGTTCTCTCAGTTTCTAATCTATAATGATGAAATCTCAATTATTTATGCTAATAACTTCTGCCTTTTCTCAATAAAACTTGAAAAGAATGTATCAAAAACTGACATTTTAAAATGTTTCCATTTTATTACTTTTCTCTATTTTTTGTTTGGTTTTTCTCTTAATTTAAATAGTGACACATTATTTCTTTCTTTTATTTTGTTTTGTGTTCATGTTTTTCTTTACTTCCTAATATTTAAGCTTATCTATCTATCTATCTATCAATCTCATATATTTATCTGAAATTTCCACTTAAACTTAATTTCACAAATTTTCATTTCACAAACTTCAAAATATTTTGTAATTTCCTACATGGTTTCTTTTCAGATCTTTTATTTGCTTATGTATTTGGTACAGGATCTCACTACACAGCTCAGACTTGTGATTTTTCTATGTCAGCCTCCCCAGTGCTGGTGCTACAGGTATACACCATCATACCTGGTTTCTGGATGATTTCTTTTCTTCTGAATTATATAGAGATTTTAAATATAATATCTTGGTGCTATTGTTTCCGATTTTCTCTTGATATTTTTCCCTTTAGTTCTAATGGCATTCTATTGGGGCCAGAAAATTTTTTTTACAAAGTGAATATCCAATATAGATTAAAAATTTGCTTAATATATTCTTATATCATCAAATGATAGTAAGCACAAGAAAATAATGTTTATTCTGTCGCTGTAAGTTGGAAATATTCAAATTTGCAAAAAAATTTGTTTCAGAATTTTTCCTACCCTTAATGGATTCTTTTTATTCATCTCACAAATTATTAAGCAAAGTTGTTAAAGATTTGTATGTAATTTAAAATTTTCTACTTCTCTCAGTTTTACCACTTTCTGTATTTTGAAGATCAGTTATAGTCAGCTTACACATTTAGTATTTTATGTCTTTTTGTTAATTGACACCATTCACATTGTAAAATATTCTTTATCACTGGTATTATTTCTTTTCTGAAATCGACTTTGTCTGGTTAATATAGCATCACATGATTTATAACAATTGTAGACATCAACATCATTAGCAGTCTTACTTTTAAGTCAAATTTTGCATTTTTCTTTTATTTAAAGAGACTAGGTTACAATATTTACTGAGTTATTAATAACTATTTTATAATTAGGTGAAGTTTATCTACTTCTCATTTCCTGTTAGTCCCATCTCTTTTGTTGCTCTTTATGCTTTTTTTTAAGTTTCTCTCTATGTTTAAAGTTCATTCATTAAACATACTTCACTAGCTTAACTTTAGAAATTATTCTCAATAATGGGCTGGCAAATTCTGACTTTTGAACTAAACCCAGCTGGTTGTTGTTATAAATCAAATTTTATTGTAATGAAGTAATGAACTTGATGTACTATAAGTATCTATTACATGCTGCACAAATACTGAATAACTACAACAGAAATCTCATATTCCTTCAAATCTAAAATATTGAATTGCTTAAATTTCACACAATAGAATGCAAAACATAGAGTTTTAACTCATAATTTGTTCTCAAATAGTCGTTTATCTTTCTATTATTCAGGTCTTCAATATAACATACTTCCATTTTTCTCATTCACTTTGTGAAATTATTTCCCTACACTTCAAACTATATAATCTAGAAATAGTTCACTATTTTTTCCATACTCAAATATTTTTAAATATTAAGAAGAAATAAATGAATCAATTCTATGATTACACACACTTAAAATTTCTGAGAATTTCAATTTCTTTTGGTTTCAACATTCTTACCCTGATTGTTTTCTTTTATTTGCAAAAATTTCATATTTCATAACAGCAGTTTTCTTTACCATAAATTCTCCTTTTATTTTTCTGAAAATAGTCTACAACTTGCCTTAATATTTAAAAGAATTCTATCTTGTTGTCTCAGCATTTTGAACATATTGTTTCACTGGATTCTGTTACATATAATTCCTTTTGCTTCCTCTCCTTTTATAAAGTATATATTTTTCCTGCAGCTATTTTAAAGATTTTATCTTTGTTATTAATTTTTATATATTTAGCTATATTTTACTTGATATAATTTCCCTTTGTTATCTTCTTGCTTTAGATTTGGATAAATATTTAATTTTCAAGTTCTGTAATTTGTATGCTGTTTCAGGTTCTATTTTTTATTAGTACATTTTGCACTGCATAATAATTGTATTTTTTATGAGGAGCTCATACATATACATGATCTTAATTCTTTTAAAACCCCTTTCACTCTTTCCCTCCCCTTCTTCCATCATTTTTTCCCCTTCCCTTTTGTAGATGATCTACTAGCTATCTTTGATTTTGTTCTTTATTATTGGTATCTCATATATAGATGGACTATACATTATTTAAGCTTGTAGGTCTCATTAATTTCTCCTAATGTTATGTTCTCAAGGTGTATCATTTTCCTCCAAACGACTCAATTTCAACCTACTTTATGGTAGTATTGTGCTCTAGTGTAAAATGAAGCAGCTATTTTTTTCAAAGAATTTCTATTTTCTTCATCCCTTTTGAAAATTAAACTATTTCTCTATTAGTTCCTTTAATGTTACTGGAGAAATCAAAAGAGTTCTCCTCATGCTTGCTTCTTATATTCCTTGTCCCATTTTTCATAATATTTAATCACTGTTTTCTAGCTCACTGTCACCCATACATACATAGTTTACAGGTTTGGTGAGCTGTTCATTTCAGATGGTACATTTTACATTTCTATGCTTCATTCCACTTTGGAATTCATATCTTTTGTTTCATTGTTTTCTAGTCATCTTTGCTTTGAAATGCATACATTAAGTTTTAGTTATAGCCATTTTACAGTCTTTGCCTAATAAATTTATATTGCTGAATCTTTTTATTAACATGTTTTCTTTTCTTCTGGTTACATGTTATGTTTTCTTAATTTTTGTCATGTTTAATGTTACTGTTTGAGTTCCTTGCTTAAAAGTTTCATGTGTAAGGAATTTAGCATCTGTAAAGAATTTTGTGATTTAGTCTGTAGGTATTAAGTGATATAGATTGGTTAGACTGAGTTTGAATTTTGCTTTGTTTGGCTGTGTTTAGAGTGATAAGGAAATCTTCACCTCACTAGTGAGAAGTGCCATTCTGTAGTCTCTATTAAATGCCATAAAGATGGTTATTCATTTTTCCTTTTTTTATTGGTGACCAGATTGAATTTAAATATTTTCTTGTTAGGAGTGACTTTTGAGTCTAGTTTATCTGGCCTACATATTGCTTATCAAATGTAATATGTCATGTCATCAACACAAAATAAATACCCACACTTCTAAACTCACTTTTCCCTATCTTTTCTGCCTGGTTGGAACCCAATCCTACAATTCCTGGCAATGAGATATTTCCTAAACATCAATTTTTATCTCTTCTACTCAGTGAGGTAGATTTGAAGCTTTCCTTTAACCCATCATGGATTGTTTCTCTTGGACAAGGCTAGGACAGTTTTTATTAGCCCAGGCTTTGGGAGTCTTTCTTTAGAGCATCAAAGTTCTGCATGTTTCGTTGTCCACTGCCTAGGGAAATGTTGATTTTTGCTGCTTAACATCAGGGCTTAGATAGAGACACATATAATATGTCAGAATAATTTTTAAAAAATTTATAAATGACACTAGTAAAATGTTAAATACAGCATATTGCATCTATTTATCAAGGAGCTTAATAGAATTGCTGAACAGAAATCTGCGAGGCTGGTCAGTTCATACTTGCCATTCTCTGGTTCCTTAACATTCTTTCTGGTTGTCCCTTTTCCTTCTACTCATGAGCACAATGCACAGTTTCATGCATAGCTGTGCTAAGTCTCTGTGTCAGTGCCAGGGTTATGTACACTGTGGGTCTTATTGGTACTCAGAGAGGAGTGAAACTCTCAAAAATTGGTTATGAATGAAAATGAGACCTTTTTGTTTCTGTTTTCATTTTATATTAAACATGGTTTGAACATTTTATAGATTTACATTTATTTCTTGTAAAATTATATGTGAGCACACATATAACAACATTTAACATTTGTAAAAAATTATGAGATAGTTGGCTCCACAAATGGAAATGCTTCCTTTTTGTCTCTCATATAGACTCACTTAGCAATGCAATGCATTTTGCACAAATGTGTTGTAAGGTAGAGAGAAAATATATGCAAGAATATAAATTGACCTTTATGACTTTTTAAAAACATACCAATTGTAAAATTGCTTGGAGAAAAAAAATTTAAATTTGATGTAGACTACTTGTTAGACCAAATTAAATGAATATAAGTGTATAAAATACCAGTTTTGACTATAAACATATTTAATAATGTTATATTTCTACTTAGATCTTTTCATTTTCTTAAAAATAATAAATATTTGTGATGCTCCTCCAGAGTAATATTTTGTAGTCTATCTTGTTTGAGACCCAAAAGGGAGACAGTTTAAATCTCGTAGCAATGGGAGATGATGACAAAGAGGGCATGTACGGGCTCAAATGAAATTATGTGTACAGACTTTCCTGTGCTCTGAGCTAACATTGCTTTGGATAGATAGTGTGAAGCCAGATGATTACACTTAGAAAATGTTGCGGGTATAAAATCTGAAAGCTAAGACTTAGCTAAAGACAATTTCTCATTAAAAAGCTATGTTTCCATGATTTAAGTAAGAAAGCTAATTATCAGTGATTTAGCTTCTGCTTGAGTTCTATACAAATAGGAAGTGGGTAACAATGGAAGAATAGATATACTCCTGGAATCATCATTGTGTTCCCTACTTGAGAGGCCCAGCATAATATTTTGCATACACTTGGGATCAAGTTAAGCTTCAAGAGTATGCAAGTTGTCAATATGCCAGTGGTGTACATCTTTCCAGGAATTCTCTGCAGATGTATCTTTTCCCAAGCTTGATTGAATATTAGCCTTTGCCAATATCTAGGAAAAGCAACTGTTTTTTCTTTTTCTTTTTCTTTTTTCTTTTTCCAGTTGTGTATAGCTTGATGGCTCTCAATTTCTGACCTCCACCCTCTCGGTGCTGATCAATGTCTGCATTCCTTAAAGGTCAGGGCTTCTACAGACTGCCTGGATTAAGGTCTTGATGTCAGAGCCTGTTATCTGCTGCGGAGGCCCTAATGTCATTACCAAGAAAATGAAAGGAGCTTCCAAAACAACCTTCAGATCAATGCTAACGTTATAACTTCCAACAGCTGCTGCTCAGCTTCTTTATTTGTTAAGACCTCCTCCTGTGTGGAACTTTCTTGACTCCAGTTTAATTCTGTCAATTCAACAAAGATGTTTTGAACAGCTGTTCTATGCATAGAACTGGGCAAAGTCTGAGGAAAATAAAATGCATAGGATGAGAAGGGTCTTTTTGAACCTGGGGTTGAACACAGACCCCTGCACCTGCCAGGGAAGCGCTTATTCCACTGAGCCATCTCCCTGGCCCCAGGGAGGGTCTTTTCCTCAAGGTTATAAGCATCTAACTATAGAAATCACAAAGCCTTTACAAGGCTATTTGTAGCTGATATTATTTTTATAATAAAATATAAATTTGGGGGCTGGAAATACATCTCAGTGTTAAAAAAAACTTTTGAAGATACACAAGCTCTAGGTTTGATTGCCAAGACTGGCACATAAATTTTCTGTGTGATCAGAAGAGTTATATAGATGCTGGTGTGCTGTTGGAGGAAAGGTTATGAGAAAGTGGGAAGGAGAGAAAATATCTTTTTCATAGAATAATATCTTTACCACACAGGATCACCACTTCTTGAGCTCATGATGCAAGATAGAACACTCTTGAGTTCATTGCATTTCTAGCACCTCCTTCTCAAGGCTTATCATTGTAATGACATAGAAAAAATTCCATGGAGCAATCCTGTTTTTGCATGGGTGATTCTATTTCTGTATGTCATAAAGGAAAGAAAACTAACATAAAAATCTCTAATAGTTATTTTATTTATTTTAGAAAATAAAGGGAAATCAAGCCTTCTAACAAGCATATGAATTTCTATATTGGTATTGCTCCTGCAATGAAAGAAAAAATATCAATATGTAGGGATTTTAGCATTCCAACAATTCTTTTTTCCCACCATCCGAGTTGACAGTTGTAAAACTGAGTAGGCCTGTCTTCCTTTTGAGGATCAACCATGTCTTTAAGATCTAGGAACTGAGAGCTCTTCTTGAAAGAAATCCAAATACCAACCTGGTGGCACATCAGTGAGTCCAAGCCTGTGTGGGTGTGTACGTGCCAGCCCAGGCAGGACCAACAGCATAAAAGAGTCCGAAGCAGCAGTGTGTAGCCAGTAATTGCTAAGTATGTGAGCCAGCACTGTACTCCGGCAGACTGACACCCAGACCAGAAGTGCCACTCTATATCAAAGGCTCTGGAGAGCTTCACGAACAAAAGAAAAGTCACAGTGCCCACATCCAGAGACAAATATCAGCACCATAACTGGTGCAAATTCCACGGCACACTTGCCTAGAGTATATACAACATTTCTGGGATATGACTTGAACATTACTACGGAACTATAAACACCGCTTCTCTTTGTTTGTCTGATTAGTTATCCTTTGTCTGGTTGGATGTTTTTTGATGTTGTTGTTTTCTTATTTCTGGTTTTTATTTTTGTTTTTCTTTCCATCTTCACTAGTTTTCTTACCTTTTTTTGTTTTCTTCTACTCATTTTACTTTATTACTTTCCTCAATTACTTCTTCATTTTATGATATTTTCATTTGAGTATACATTGACTCTTTTCTTTCTGGTTTCAATACAACTTTATTGTATTTTTCATTTATTCTCTTCTGTGTCCTCCAGTTTCCCAAAACTTAGGTGACCATCTTTTGCTCTCCAGCCTTGTTTATACTGTATTTCACTTTATTCACTTCTCTATCCTGTCTCATCCATGTTAAACTCCCCCACAACCAAAAGCAGGGAAAAAATCACTTAACTAAGAGGAAAATCATTACATACAACTTCCTAGTATATGTTGGATTCTGTTATATAACCATAATTTTTTCTCCCATTGTTAAAACTACCAAGTTAAGAATTACCACAGTGTATCAGTAATTAGGCTGTACTTCATGCTATTATTATTATTGCTAACCATAATAATTTAGCCAAGATGTCATACATGTTAAAATACATTTTTCTTTCCTGTATAAAAATACTGTGATTGTATGGCATCGTAATTATTACTCTGGTCCAGTACCAAAGGGCTGCTTGCTGAGCTAAGTAGCAACATTTTATCTTTACCAAATAGGGACTGTATATTCTTGTTACAAATATAAAGAACCATATATACATGAAGACATTCCTGAAGAACATACATGTCCTAGAGAAGCCTTGACAATAATGGTAAAGCTCTCTACCATAAGGAATTATGAAGCATCAACAAAGACAACAAAATAAAATAAAATAAAATAGAAAATTAGAAGACACAGAAGCAAAATGCATTCCCAGACCTATAGCTGTACTTCATGCAGGAAAATCCCAGAACACAATGAGATAGAGGAAGTCATAAGTCAAGCACAGTAACTTTCTGAAATGAAAACAACAAAAGTGAAAAAGCAAAGCAAAACAAAACAAAACAACAACAAAAAGCAAACAGAAAAGGCTATGGAAAAAAATCTCTTAGGTACAAAAAGAAATGGTAATCAAAATGATAGACATTAGGGCAAAGTTTTTCAAAAATGTAAGAGCCTAGAACAATGATGGAAATTATAAATGACCAGTGTAGGAAAGAAATAAAAGGGTGGGCCAGATAGCTCAGCAGACTAAAGTGCTTGCTTAGGCACTTGCAGGAACAGGGGCTCAGTCCCCAGGTTGCTGTGCCAGACATGCCCCCTGGGTATGCTGAGATGGACACTGTGAGTCATACTGGGCATGATGGTGCATGCCTGCAATCCCCACTCTTGGGAGGCTGAAAACAGGAGGATCATTATGAGTCTGATCTGTGTAGTGAGACCCCATTCTAAATAAACTAAAAAAAAAAAAAAAAGAAATAGAATCCATGAAATAATTGCAAACAGATATCCGTGAGACTGAAATCTGTACTGAAAGTATACACAATAGTTAGAATGAAGATGGGGATAGAATACCAGGTGTAGAACACAGGATTGGTTAATGACTACTAAAAGAAAGATACCTGAATACAACTAGCAAAGGACCACAAAAAATAAGTCCAACACCAGAAAAAAAGGAAAATGCAACCCTTCTCCACTGTTTGTGGGTGTGTAGACTCATACAACCACTATGGAAATCAGTGTGGAGATTCCTCAAAAACTGGGATTAGAGCTACCACACAACCCAGCTATTTGCCTCCTTGTTTTTTTTTTTAAGAAGTCAAATCATCATATCACTGCCATATAAGAGCGCTCCTGATTACAGAAGCACAATGCATCATAGCTAAATCTTGGAAACAATTCAAATGGCCATCAATAAAGGAATGGATAAAAAAGATGTGGTGTTTTTGCACAATAGAGTATTACTCAGCTAAATAAAAGATACATTTGAGGCTTTTATAGGTAAATGGTTGCAACTAGAGACCATACTCATACATGAAATAAATCAGTCACACAAGTGTAAACATCATATTATCTCATTTGTATCATAAGAACCAGAAAGGTTCAATAAAATCTGACAGCTACAATAGAGGCTGTAAAAATAGAAACTGTTCAAGGGAAGTAGTACCTGGAATGAGGGGAAGAAAGAAAGAAAAAAAGAAAGAAAGAAAGAAAGAAAGAAAGAAAGAAAGAAAGAAAGAA
>NDGM011137129.1:0-16712 GCA_002564305.1 Octomys mimax | reverse complement strand
CTACCCTACAGCTGCCACTGAGGAAACTGAAGCCAGAATTATCCCCATGGTCACATAATCAACTATGGCATGCTGAGGATTAGGACCTAGTTTCCTGACAGCTAACACATTTGTGTTGTCAAAAACTTTTCCCACGAACCTTCTCTACGACAGAGAGGAGAATGCATTTAGACAGGCAGGGTGGAAGGATTGTTAAAATTTGTTTAAAAATTTCCTTTAGAAGTTCATTCAAATTTTGCACTATGTAACATACCCTACCCGTGTTTCCTATGATCTTAAAATAATCTACACTAACTTAACTTTTCTCTTTAACTCTCTGGATAAAATTGATGGTTCTGGGATTATCCCAGCCTCCTCAGTTCTGGCACATTGCCATGGGTCCTGATTTTGGAATCCTCCTGCATTGCCTCCTGTGATTTTCAGTAAAGCTGGATAAACTGTTAAAGATAAACTATTTGATCTTTGATTATTAATTAGATCCATGTGGGGTAATTAGGTCCACCAATGCTCAGATCAGATGATCATGTGGAATAGCCCTGGATGTTGAATGCTGGCAGCTCTTCACTCTGTGCCCACTTCCTCCATTGTCCAGGAATTCCAGATTTCAGATGTGGTCTGAAGCTGCACATTGAGGTAGCTGTTCTCCAACAAGTGGTGAGCGGGGGTGTGGAGCAGAATTCCGGAGATTATCACTGGGTCTTTGTACATGCAGTTTCTTCACGCGGGAATGCTTTCCCTGTTTCTTTGCCAGTTATGTCTCTTACCCATTCTCTCAAAAGTACCAGCCATCCTTACCTTTATCAGTTCCCCTTCATCCCTTCCTTTGAAAAGTATCTCCTCCTCCAGTTTTCCTAAAACAGACTATTGAGTCAGATTATTTATTTATTTATTTATTTATTTATTTGGTACAGGGTCTCACTATGTAGCTCAGACTCATAGTGATCCTCCTATCTCAGCCTCTTGAGCAGAAGGATTACAGGCAGGAACCACCATACCCAGTTTCTGTGGTTCCCTGGCACAAGGGGTTGGCACAGCATGCAGTACCAGGGTTCGAACCCAGGTCCTTGAGCTTGGCAGGTAGGTGTTTAGACTGCTGAGCTATCTCCCGGCCCTCTGAATCAGATTATTATTGAATATAAATATTCATGTAATGATATATGGTTTAGAACATCCTCGTCTTATCTGAATTGGAAGAAAACATGAACATGTTCTGAAATTTCATCCAGCAAACATGTGTCTCTGTTTGGATTAGGCGAACGGAATCAACAGATTTCAGTTGTTTCTGGGGAGAATGAGAGCCAGCAGGACGTGGAGCACATGGCTCGCTGTGCTCTCTGCTATGCTAAGCCACACAACACTTCAGGCCAGGCTGATGATGGCTTCCGCAGAGCGTGAATTAGCTGTTGGCCACAAGCTAGACCTGCTCTGCAGATGTGTGTTTGCTTGGTATGTACAGAGTGGTAAACTCTTGGAAGTTCTTACTACATCCAGATCCACAGTTTTTCCTAGGAAGTCAGAATCATCTTGAGAAGCACAACACTGCATTCCTGTGCGGCCACAGCTAGCGGGGCTGAGTTGTGGCCAGCCACTGCCTCCCACTCCCACGCTCACACGTCGTCCCAGGGAGGACTTTCTGCTGAAGCCTGTGTGTACTCCCATCTGTACCCGCTTTGCCCAGGGACAGAATATGAGAACTGAAAACTTTCATTGCTCCCCCTGCTTGATCTCCATGAAGACCGACACTGCCTTAAGAAATTTGGCCGTGGTAAGCCAGTCAATTCCAATGCATAACTGCCACTTGTAGAGTGTATCCCAGTGGATGAAGCACTTTCACATCCCACATCGCATCTGACGCTTGGTCTTAGTTTCCTCTCCTGTAGAAACACAGACCTCGTAGGTGTTTGTTGAGCACTTACTATGTATGCATCCCTCTTCCTACACATTAATTTACTTGCCACTGAAATATCACCAAGGACCTCATAATGTATTACTGTCATCATTAGCTCCATTTGACAGATGAGAAAAGTCAGCCTCTTGCAGCTGTCATTTGTCCAGGGGCACATGTTCAATGAAGGATAGACTGAGGCTCACCTAGGCAGGCAGGGTCAATTCTAGATTCCACGTAGAAAGATTAAGTGGTGTTTGTCTTTCTGTGCCTGTCTTTCATTCCACTTAACATCACGTCCTTGAGGTGATCTGTGTTGTCTGAGTTATCTACATTTTTATGGGCTAATCGTATTCTGTTATATGTGTGCGACATTTCCCAACTCATCACTTGCTTCTTTAATAGCATATTAAGGGACAAGATCTAGCAGAAGATGATGAGTAGAAATAATATTGAGTGTTTGTCATACCATGTGGGAATATCAGTGATTTCCACTGGTGTCTGGGTCACTAGTATTGTGGTAGTTTGTTGCCTTTGTACATAATGAAAGAAATGCTAATTTTTATTTTAATAGAGGTAGTGACAATACCCACATGATTTTTCTTTTTCCAGGCTTACAGACCCCTTGGAGGACTAAGGGTCCTCAGGTTAAGAATTTATACGGATTTTTAAAATCTGATATTGGCAGTTATCAATGACCAACTAATAATGTGATCAGAACCACCTCAGGGAGTTCAGCTTCACAGTGGTATATAGGACTTTTCTTTTTTAATGTAGATTCTCCAGCTCTGCCACACCAAAATTCCTGTTTGGTAAGGCTGGGATGGAGCTCACAGTCCATAAGTGAATTGTACTCCAGGCATCCAGGACACACAGAGGGGACAAGCATTTCTGTTTAGAACTGGTGTACATACTCCTTTTTTTCCCATGGCAATCTAATGTGGCTGTTAAATTTATTCCCTGCTCTAGCCATCAGTATATTGTGTGCTTTCCTAATCATCATCATTACTGTTGATTTATTTATTTAATAAAAAAAATCTCTAGTTCTTTTTTGGAGAAGAAAAAGACAGATAACATCTGTGCACCAGAGATTAGAAAGCCCTGTGGCACAGCAGCAAAACAATGTGCAGTGAGTTTTCATTCTTTCTTCTGAAAAGTGGGCCTGTTTGCTTATAGTGCTTATCACTTTGACAAGTCAATGCAGGGCCTGAAAGAATGGCCACTTCCTTGCTGAGAGCCTGGAACTGCACTTTGCATGGAAAAGAAAGGAATATGTGCTGTCCTCTCTTTGTACCTCCTTCTTAGGCAAGTGTATGGGGCAGTTGTGTCTGGGCCCCAGAAGGTGGATGTTGACTTGGTGTTCATGGTGGACAGTTCCAGTGGTGTCAGCACTGAATTATACCTCGGAGCTTTGGGTCTGGTGAAAGCTACGCTTGATGCTCTGGAGATGACTTCACAGCCAAACATGTCCTACCATGGAACACATGTGGTGCTGGTAACACGTATGACTCTGGGCTTCTGGTGTGGCTTTGGATAATTTCCTGTAATTGAGAGCTTCCATACGACTTCCTATGGCTTCCAGAGATTCAGAAGCAGGCCCTCGAGGCTGCAGGCCAGCTGCTGTGGGGAGCTCCTGCCTTGGACTGCACCCTAGAATGGACACTAGAGAAGACTCTCCTGGTAGCTCCTTTACCAAGGAAAGTATGGATCCTCTTCTCCATTATGGCCAGTGAGACAAACAGCTGGACAGGGAGAAGCTAAGGACTCTACCCCAGGAAGCCAAGTGCAAGGGCATCACCTTGTTTGTGCAGCCTTGGGATTAGGTATGCAGGTGTGGGAGGTAGCTGAGCTGGCCTGTGTTGCCAGTGTCCCCTGTGAGCAGCACTTCCTGTTCCTGAAGTGGGTCTTGGAGCCAGAGATAGCCTATGCCTAGGCATTTATGCGGGCTTTCCCAAGCCTCCTAAAAATCGAGCAGTATCCAGTAGCGGGATACTCTGAGTACTATGGGGGAGAGGAACTTACAAAGCCTGCTCTTTGGGCACTGCACCTTCACCTTTGCCAAGGTTGTGCAGCATAATAGCCTAGAAGAGCTCCAAGGAGCGCCAAGTTTCCTGAAAGCCCTGTGCTGTCTTTGCCCTGATATTGTGTCATTAATTGTTGGCACCTTCATCTTACCCTCTCATCTGGTGAATGAGCTGCTTCAGCCCTCTTTATCTCTTTTCAACTTTCTAATTTATCAAAATGAGGCTGGTATTCTTTTCCCTAATTATTTAGTGATATGTACACAGAGGAGCCTTGAGATTGCCACTAATGCACAAATACAAGGCATAGTTACTATTATTACTGTTCATCATCACTATTTTCCATGGTCTATGACAGTGTTTCTCAGACTTTTACTTACATATGAATCTCCTGGGGATCTTGTTAAAATGTAGACTCTGGTTCTGCGGGCCAGTTCTTGATTCTTTGTAATATTTCCATGACATTGTGATTTTGTTCATGAAGCTTTTGCCTATACTATGTCTTTAAGAATGTTACCTAATCTATCTTTCAGCAAATTAACTGTTTTGATTTTTAATGCACTAATACCTTGATGAACAAATGCTTCTATTTGTGAAGAATTTGGTTCACAAACAGAAGTGTTTGGTACAATTTTCCTTCCATTCATGAATTCTGCATAGGATGTGATCGTCTACCCGAGTCAGGGAATGAATTAAATTCATAAATGAAAATATGAATTTAATATTAATTCATAAATGAAATATTACTTTATTTAGATATCTGATCCATTTTGATTGCAAATTAGTGCATGGTGAGTTTAGTCTTCAGCCTGTGGAAAACCAGTTTCACAGCACCATTTATTTTATTATTATTATTATTCTATTTTATTTTATTTTGTCCCCCAGAATTTTATTGATAAACAAATAGCAATTAGACATTTTCAAATCAAATTGCTAGGACAGATTGAATAATTAACACTCTATCTAAGAACAAGGGATATCTTTTCATTTACTGATAACCTCTTTGATCTCCTTTTTCAAAGTACTATAATTTTCACTGTGAAGGTCTTTTACTTCTTGCCTTGTTTGAGCATATGTATTCCATTTTTTAAAGCTATTGTAAAAGGCATTTTCCCCTAATTTATCTATCAGTGAGATTGTTATTTGTGTATGAGGATGCTATTTTTGTTGTTGTTTGTTTCTTTTTGAGACAGGGTCTCCTATATAGTTCAGGCTGGCTTGACTTCACTATGTAACCTAGGCTGGCCTTGAACTCATGATGATCCTCCTGCCTCAGTCTCCCAAGTGCTGAGATTGTGGGTGTGTACTCCCACACCTGGCTTGCTACTGATTTTTGAGTGTTGTCCTTGTATCCTGCTATGTTGCCAAATTTAGATATTAATTGTAGAATATTTTTGGTAGCATTTTTGGGATCTTCTAGACACAATATCATGTCATCAGTAGCTAATGATAATTTAACTTCTTGCTTTCCTATCCATGTTGCTTTTGTTTCTTTTTTCTATCTAATTGCTCTGGATAATGTTTCTAAAACTATGTTGAACAGAAATGGTAATAGTGGGCACCCTTGTCCTGTGTCTGATTTTAGAATGAAAGATTTCCATCTTTGACAATTTAGCATGATTGTGGCTCTTGGTTTGTAATAAATGGTTTTTATCAGATTGGGATAAAGACCTTCCATTCCAGTTTTCTTTAGGGTTTTCATCATAAATAGATGTTGGACATTCCACTGGTGCATTTCTCCCTGAAAGCCTCTGCAATTGCCCACTCACACTGTGTCTCTGTAGATCTGATCATTCTTTCTCACACCATGAATCACGAGCCAGGGGGAAAGTGCAGATTGCCCCTCCCTTTTTCTGTGCTGAGATCTGTATCTTCAGTTTCTGTGTAGGTTCCAACTTACCTTCAGATCCTTCCCGGGTCTTGTGGATCTATTGCCTTCTTTTGCTTCTTTGTGTTGTTAGTTTTTAGTATCTGGATCCTGAATCTTGAAGAGGCTGATTGTTGGGAGCTACTGAAGCTGGAAATTGGTCAAATGTGTGAGAGCAGGGCTAGGCCTCAGTGCCTAAAGCAGTCAAGCTACCTAAGTATTTAAAAAAAGCATCCTGACTGGTAAATATCAGCTATTAGTCACTAGGCAGCCTTGTGTCACATTATACTAACTTTTAAAGGTATCAATAAATGCCCCTACTGTTGGGGGGGGGGTCATTTGCCAATCAGTCATGGGCCACCACTTGATCCGGCCCTTGTCTTCTTGTCTGTCTTTTCCTCATTCCTGCCCTGCTTCTCCCAGGGAACACAGAGAGACCAGTGGATCCCTATAGCTGATGATGTATTGCTATTTATGATTCCTCCATTTTACTGTTTCATTTTATATTTATTTTATTTTTAAGTTTTATATGATTTTATGTTTGAGTTTTAAAATTTTATTTCAGGTGGAATAAAGAAGTACCCACCCGATAACTCTTTGAAGAATGTGGGGGCCTGAACCGATGGGGCACTCTGCCATGAGTCATTGTCATCAAGAAAGAGTCTCAGGGTGGGGCTGAGGTCCCACAGTTCTGTCCCTCATGGAAGTCTGTCTATCTAAATAAAGGTCACAGGGCAGCTCCAGTCCTAGACTTGACTCAAATCACTGACTCAGACATGGCTCTGATTATCTTGACTCTACTCTGGTTTAATTTTTTTCTAATTGTTGAATGTTACAAGTAATATAAGCCCAATATTAAATGTTCAAAGAGCACATGAATGTGTAAAAGCAAAAGGCGAACATTTTCTGTTCTCTCACATCACCTCATCCTCTGATCTCATGTCTTGGAGGTAAACTTGTTAGCACTAAACACATCATTCTGATGCTTGTCCAAACGTGTCTGCAAGCCTGAGGAAACAGCTAGTGTGAGATTCTCTAACCTAAAATTTATTGAGCACAGCAACACCAGGCAGGTGTTCAACTCTCAGTTCTTGTGGCTATGCGATGTGACAGGATTTTTTCCAATACAAGTTGTCCAACCACCAGCTTGGCATGTCTAGCTTTGCCCATAATATAGAAGCACTTGAAGCAACAGACTTTTTTTCTAGAAGAAAAGAGAAAGTTTGCATGATAACATCTATAACTCAGCAGGAAGTACTTGAAAATTAAAAACAAGTATAACACTGATGAAGATGAACAACAAATACCAGCAAAACAAGAAACTAGCAAAAAAATAAATTTAAGCTTCACTGAAGGTAAACTACTTGCTTCTTAAATTGGATTTACTTTTTTCATCTATTTTTAAAAAAATCATCAAAATAAAATAAGATTGAATTAAAGAGATTCTTATGGACTGTGTTAACCTGCAAATGTTGACCACATGCCTTCCTTACAAATATATAAATTCATGTATGCAACTATAGCTGTTAGCTTAAGGATACAGATGAGGGGATCTTGAGCTTCCGGGAGCTGTGTCTGGGCTTGCTTTGGGGAGAAATCTCACAAAATGGCTGACATAGACTGTGGAGAAGCAGAGAGGTATTGCTGAAATGGTGCACCTACTCTTGCTTTGAAATGCATCCCCTGTGGACAGGTTCCTGCAAGCCACATACTTTCTGGTTAAATTTAAGGAATGTTTTAGATCCATCTAAAGCAACTGTAGCATCAGTTTTTTGATTACAGCAGGTAGCAATGCAAATGCCAAGAAGCATATGTGGGCTCAACAAATGAAGCAGAACAACCTTTCTGTTAATTAGAGATATGAGTCTACTTTACTGTGATGTTTCTGAAAGTCATCCAAGAGGTGAAAGTGTTCTGGTAAGGGCTGAGGGGTGTGGTTAGTCCTGCTTAAATAAAATTGAGTAGTTTCAGAGAGGTTTTGGATGTACCTAGGTGGTCCTTCATCTGCCAGCTGGGTAGTTGCGAGAGCTCTTTTATCTCTCTGTGCTCAGTTTTCTGATCTATAAAGTAGGGATTGGCAGGACCTACTTCATAGGGTTGCTTTGAGAATAAAGCCCGATAACTTGTGTTTACCACATAGCAAGCCTGCAAGTTAGCAGTTAAAGTATTGATGACATGAACTGCCTCTTAGATTGCAAAGCAAGCACATGTCTAAAAGAAACAAGAAAATCAAACACACATGGGAGTAGGAATTGTCAGGAAGTAAAGTGATATAAAAATCTCACAGGATTTTTATAAGGATAAAACTTAAGTACAGGAGACTCACTCATTGATTATGATGTTTCACTTTGCAGAATATTCTCAGGTAATCTTACTAAGGCAATGATGTGCAGGCTTGACTGTACTCTAGAATCACCCAGGAGTCTTCATTTACCCAAGAGCAATTCATTTAGTCTTACTGGGCACTTCCCAGTGATTCCATTCTCACATGAAGTGTGAGAAACACGACATCCTTTAGCACAAAATTAAGGTCAAAGAAATGGAGAACTTACTGACCATTTAACCTAATGCCACTCACAGATAAAAACTGAGGTTTCATACTTCTCAGGTAAAGCCTTGGGCTGGTCTATTTCCTCTCCCAAGCCTTCATCAGTTACTTAAGCATCTTCTTCCATATATCTTCTTCCAGTAGTTACTTTTCTTTTTGCTTTTCAAAAGAAACAAAGACACCCATGTACAACCTCTGGCAACTTCCTGTAACTCTGCATGTCCTCCTTTCCTGCCCTGCAGTTGGAAAAAAGAGTAGGCCATTGTCCTGTCCAAACTGTCAAGAAAGACCAAAATGTTCTGTCAGATCTTGTTGTCTTGAGCTCCTTGGGATTTGATCGCTCTTGACCAGCACTTTTCTCAGAAAACCCTTTCTTCTCTTGGGTTTGGAGGCTACTTTCTTATCTTCTGTTATCGTCTTCCTTTACCAACTTTTTCTTGGTGTGAACCACCATTGACCATAGGTGGAAAGCCAGAACCCAACAGCATTCTAGTTGTCCTCCTTGCCCTTGTTTCCTGCTGTCAAACTAGTCTCATTGCCTATGAGATTTCCTCCATACAATTCCATTCTGAATCCCTGTTAAGTTGCCTAAAATGCAAATATGGTCATGTCATTTCTTCCGTGGTTCTCCATTGTCAATGAGCAATGTTCATGTGCCTGGGTAAGGATTAGCCTGTTAGAATCAATCAATAGTGAATTCTTATATTCAAATTTGGTGTGAGCTTATCTTCTGACATTGAATTTTTGTACCAAAAGTTGCACAAATAAAGCATTATCTGTAATGATTAAAAAATAGTGAATTCTGTTCTTTGTAGCATATTGACTCAATAGTTAAGGCTGACTTATCAAAGATGACACTGCCAGGGAATTGAAATAAATTCAATTAAATTAAATTCAACATGGCTAAACATTTTGCAATGTAAGCACTGAAAATACTGTGACTGTGGGGTTTTGAAACAAGACTTTAAATTAGTCTTTTTGTAATATCTTCCTCTGCCTCAAGGTTGGTGTCTCCTGGTCTCTAACATGTGTTCAGTTTCCGTGCAGAATTGGGGCCTGCTGGCTGGGGACTGCAGAGCACTGAGGGTGCCTGGCTTACTCAGGCCTCTTGTAGGAACATGCATGAGTTATCTCAGGCTGCCATGCAGAATACCACAGGTCAAGAGGCTTATAAACAACAGATGTTTATTTTGCACAGTTCTGGAGGTTAGAAATCCAGATCGGAGTGTCGGCCTCTTTGGTTGCCAAGCAAGGATTTCTTCCTGGTTTGCAAATGGCCACCTTGCTGTGTCCTTATATGGCCTTTCCTGGGCACTGAATGTGGAAAGAGGATTAGATGGTGAGAGAAGAGGAAGGGAGGGGTGAGAGAGAGAGAGAAAACAAACAAACTTTCTAGTGTTTCTTATAATCGTATCAATCCTTTTGGGTCAGGACCTTGTCCTTATGACCTCATTTAACTGTAATTACCTTCTCAATGCCCTATGGCCAAATAGGCAGGTTGGGGATATGGGTTTCCATATATGGATTCTGAGGAGACACAAGCATTCATAGCAGAAGGCACCAAGGTGGTGGTCCCCCCATTGCCCCCCGGGACACAGGGGAGCTTTCTCTCTAGGAAGTTTTCTGGTTTATTAACTGATTTCCAGATCTATTTTGTTCCTCTGCATAGTCTGGTGACTGCACATGAGATAGGAACCGGCTTTATATAGAATGTGTTCAAAGAAACATTGATATTTTTATGGCAAATATTTAAATCTGATCACAAAATGGTAATTCTCTTCTTGGCAGCTAATCTGCATGATACAGAGGTGTGCATAGTAAAGAGTATCTCTATCTTTTCTCCCAAAGGTAGTTGCTCTGTTATAATACATATCTTTAAAAAATATCTGGATATACTACTTTTTTGTTTTATTTCTTAACAGAGGCCATGTCCCTGATTTTTGGATACCATATTTTTACCATGGAAAGTCAACAGTAGATGTCCTGGGTATATAAAGCTTTGGTTATCCAGAGGATGGCACTTGATTAGTATTGTGGTGATTTTCCACATCTTCCCTCCCCACACACAGGGACTGGGAATTTCAAAGCTGAGACTCAATAGTAAGAGGGACACTGGGAGACTTTCAAGACTGTTGTCCTCAGGCTTGCCAACATTTAGGAGTCCAACTGCATTCTCCCTGTGTTTCCTGGGTGGTGATGTAGTTCTGGTACAGTTCTCTGACTCCTGCAAAAACTCTACTCCTAGATCCTGAGACAATCTAGTCAAAGAGCAGCAGGAATTTTTTTTCTTGCTTTAGATACTCTTTATCTTCATTTGTGTGTATATGGCTTATAAAGTACAGACATTGTCTTAGTTACTTTTCTTGTTGCTGAACAAAGTACTAGACACCCAAAGTTAAAGGAGGAAAGGGTTGTTTGGTTCACAGTTTGCAGAGGTTTCAGTCCATAGTTGACTGGTTCCAAGGCAGTGTGGGATGGGAGAGGGGCATCACAGGGGAAAAACAGTTCATGGCAGGCAGAAGGCAGAAAAGCAACAAAGTAGCAAGCAGCAAGCAACACGCAGGGCTTATTGCAGCCTGCTTTCCTTCTCTTACATTCTATCCAGGCTACCTGCCTTTGGGTGGGCAGCACTCATTCTCAGGGTGGAACACCCTTTATCCTAGCGTCACACCATGAATCAATCCCAGTATTACATCTTTAACCCCAGGATCACACACCCAAGATCCAGCCACCTCTGAAAAGCTTCACCTGTGACTATATGGAGCTTTGGGGGAACATCTAGACACAAACCATAATAGGCATGATCTTCTATATTTTCCCACTTGAACCACCACTGATCTCATGACAGGAAAGATGAAACTTTCCCAGGGAAGTGGTGAGGCTTAACCCAAGTACAGAACAGAAACTGGCTTTGATTCCTTTTGGCTCTGAGGCCAAGGCAGTAGTCTATTTATTCTAAGTCATTAGCTACCACTTGAAAATTCTGAAAGTTAGAGTCATATGGACACAGGACCCACAGAGGAGGTATGAGCTTCACTTTTTGACCTTGCTGTCTACATCACTTTCCCCACCGTATAGTTCTGGCCTGGACGGAAGACACTGTAGCACAGAGAGTACTGGATCTAAGGGATGTCTCAAGCGTTCTCCAAGTGGGCTAAAGTAGTTGGACCAGTGTTTGCTGCCTCTATCAGCTACTAAATGAGGGCTGTCCTGGAGAAGTATACCTATGGGTAAGGCTGGGCTGTCATTGTGGCTGATCCCAAAAGGAGCCCAGCTAAAGGACCCTGCAAAGACACTTCTACCAGCTAAGGCTAAAGGTCCTTCTTGAAGGTGGATCTGGGTGGCACCTTCCAAGTCCACAGAGCTACTTCTTAGAATGTCTTTTTGCATTTTTTTCAAATGCCACCTAGGTTTTCAAATCCGACAGGACACTAAAAATCATTTGCTGCATACCAGTGCTTAGGGGTCTGGTCTTCATAACCACCTATAGCCTCACTGATGATAGCACATGTTCTTTCCCTCCACCTTTTCACTTGGGCAGGACTAAGTCATGGGTTCTTCCTGGAAATGTCATTCTAGCCATATGTAGTGTTCATACTTCTATGGGGAAATTTCTGTTTCATTCACTCATTTCAAGCATATTTAAGAGGTGCATACTGTGTGTCACCTCCATTATTTCTGTCAACACTGATCTCTGCTCTCCTTACCTGTGCAAAAATCTTCTGGAGAGGCCCCATTCATTTGGCCACACTTTCTTACAGGCTTTCCTGTAGGCTCCCTTTTTGCCCTCTCCACACCATATTCACATCATTTTCCCTTAGTCTCTTTATCTTACTGTGAGCCTTTTTGCCTGGGATTGCCCTGGCTGCCACACATCCCATCATTTTTCATTTTAGTTTGGATCCATATTATCACTGCACTGCCAGCACTTCAGGTTTTGTACAGAACATCCTTAAAAGGCCCATGTGTCAAAGATGTGGGTGCCATCCTTGGAGTGATACTGGGAGATAGTGGAACTTCTGAGAGGTGGGGTCCAGTGGATGGAAGTCAGGTCATCAGGACTGTGTCTGTGGGTGGGTACAGGGACCCTGGACTCTCTTTGCCTGCCAGTGCCATGAGGTCAGCAGCTTCCTCTTCTGGGGACCCTCTGGGTCAGCTGCTCCCCCCTCTCCCATGGGCTCAGGTAAACAGGGAGCCAGTTGAGCACAGATGATTCCTCTGAAACTGAGCCAAAACAAACTTTTCCTTGATGAGTTGATTTATGTCAGGTATCTTTTCACTTCTTAAAGAATGTTAGACATGTCCCCAATCATCCCTGACTTTTGGTTTCTGTTTCTACCTTTGCTCTAGGAATTTTTTTTTTCTTTTTCTTGTATTTTAGGGAAGGGTGTACAGGGTGTTCGGGGTCTCATTACTAGATTGAACTCATAGTGATCTGCCTGTTTACAGCCTCCCAAGAGCTGGGATTACAGCTGTGTACCACCACACCCAGTCTCATTTGCCATCTCAGCATGCCTTGGGGGTGGGGCCAGCATGGCAGGCCTGGGGTTTGAACCCCCAGCCCCTGCACCTGCTTGAAGGTGTTTTAATCCACTGAGCTATTTGACCAGCCCTGGGAAATTATTTGCTTCAAAAATCCTGCATTTATTTTTATTCTACACTTGCTTTAGATGCTGAAATATCTTGTCTCCCCAGCCAAATGGAAAGAGATTTCAGTTGTTTTTAAATTCTCCCTTGGATCTATTATCATTCATTAGCACTTTGGATTGCTTAAGGATATTAATTTTTCTGATGAAGGAATTAAGACCCAAAAAGGTCAAGTGACATCCAGTTGCACACAGGTAAACAATCAGTAGTCTATAATTAAGAGTAAAATATATTTGGAAGTGATCGGCATCTGTTTGGTTCACTCTGCAAAGTTTAATGGTGTTAATTATGATGTGAATTGATGTTTCACTTTTGAACGTACAGTGGACTTTATGGGTCCTGCAAAACTGGAGGGTGTAGGACTGCACGGCTCAGAACACAGCTGCCAGCTGTGCATTAAAGTGTACAAAAGATGAAAGAGAGTTTTTCCTGAGCTCAACTACACAGAGGTCACACTGACTGAATATTCAGAGTTTTCTTTTTGTTTGATTTTTGTCATTTTGTGATCTCTTTTGATAGATTATTCCTTCAATTTTTGAATAACCTCAAAGGTCTGTTTCTGTTTTTGTTTTGAGACAGAGTCTTGCTGTGTAGTTCAGGTTGGCCTTGAACTCATTGTATAACCCAGGCTGGCCTTGAACTTGTAGCAATCCTCCTGTCTCAGCCTCCTGTGTGCTGGGATTATGGGCTTGTGTCACCATGACTGGTTTGAAGGTCTGTTTTTCATACTTCTGTGGATTCATAGTTGGTCTTACGATGTTATGGAGAGACCAAGGCTGGTTCCCTTCCTGAATTCTCTGCTGGCTTCTTATATAGTACTCCATTTTTTTTTGGTTTTTATTTGTTTCTGGGCCAAGAGATTTTAGATGAGACAAATATTCCTTGCTTGCTTATATTCTCTCTAACCCTATAACGAAATATACTTGTCCTTTCTTTAGCTCATCTCTTAGGGATATATGCAAGATATCTAAGATAATTATACTAGTAATTTCTATTAGTTCACTCAAAAGAACAGTTAACGCTTACATTATTTGATCAATTTTGTGTGCCTTTACCTGGTAATTTGAACAACTGCTTTGAAGATAAGGATGTGCAGTGTAATAACCATTGTTAATTTCCTATCATGTTGCTTTCAGATTCTGTTTCATTTTCATTCTTTTGGTCTCTCTTTTTTGTCTTTTTAGAATAAAAAAAAAAAAGCAAGCTCATCTGAGATCAAAATTACACAGCTGAACTGAATCCAAAATTACCAACCCAAAGAATTAGAAGTTAAGTACATAACTTTTTTTTTTTTTTTTTGCGGAACCAGGGATTGAACTCAGGCCTTTGAGCTTACCAGGGAAGTGCTTATTCCACTGAGCCATCTCCCCAGCCCCAAGTACATGGCTTTTTATAAACACTTTGTTTTAGGGTGATCCTTTGGCACAAGTTGTGGGCAGGCAACTCACGTGTCTGAGCCTTAAGAAAGGTACCCATTTCTGTACAACGTTCATAGCAGCATTTACAGAAGTCCCCAGCTGGTGGGCAATGCACATACCCATCGAGAGTAAAATGGATGAATATGCAGTCCTGCATTAGAACAAGGTGTGTAAGAAGGAAAATGAAGGAAGGAAGCTGAGGTTAAAATTTGGCTACATGGCTGAGTCTTAAGGACTTTATTTATGAGAGAAAGACAAAGAAGTGTGTATATGGTAGGGTTTTATTCTCTAAGCCTCAAAAACAGGCAAAAGTATATTGCTATCCATCATGTAGTAATTCTAGAAAAACAAAAACAAAAACAAAACAACCCTAAAGACGTGGCTACCGAGGAAGTCAGGGTGCATCCTTCTCTACTTCAGATGAACTTTTATGAACTTGCTCCTCCACCTTCTGGGAGTGCTGCTGGAAGGTGCCTATCTGAGATCAGCCTCGCTGGGGGATTCCTTGGCTGAAGAGAAACTCATCTTTTCAGGGACAGACAGTACTGAAAATAAAATGCCCAGCCCCAAAGCCCGTGACACTGTGCAGGGCCTTCCAGCTCCGGAGCTGCGGTGCCTGGCGGGCTGTGCAGCACAGTTCAGCTTCTCCATCTGCCTCCTCCTTTCTTTCATTCCTGTCCACAAATGCTGGTCTACAGCAACTGCTATGAGCAACCCCCATTGTGACCTCTGCATCAGGGCCTGCTTACGGGACTATTTCTTTAGTCTGTAAATCTGTTATGGAAGGAAATGCCTAGAACTGGGAAAGGGAACACAGATCTGAAGTTTTGCACTCCTAGCTATTTACATTTATAGGTACACATTAAAATATGTATTTATGCATAATAATAATATGAGAATTCCTCAGAAACGCAAATCCAGGACAAGTGAGTCAATGTCCCTTGATACTTGATCTGGGAAGACAAAACATATTCCACATGGCCCAAGTTAAGCTCAGTTTTTGGAAATGGCAGAAGACTCATTATGCATCTAAGTGTGCACATTATAATCAGACCTTTTTTTTTGGAACTGGGGATTGAACCCAGGAGATAGCTTATTCTACTGAGCTATCTCCCACACCCCTTAAGTGTGCGCATTTTAAAAGATTTTTTTTATTCATTAGAACACAGAAATCATATCAGAATTTCTTCTATTAAGAACAGAAATTTCCTGACTGGTTCCAGGTCTTGATTTCTTTATCATTTTCCTCAGGGAAAACTAAAAAGTGATGTGAGAATGTTTGGCATTATTTTAGAGTCCCATGGAAATAGCTTGGTTTTGATTCTTGGGATTAGACAGAGGCTTAGAGAGAAACTCATAGAGGTAAGTGTAAGAAGTAATATATATTTATTTCTTCAATAAGAACTCTTCCAGTGGTTTGGGATGCATCAATGAAGAACAAAGAAAAAAATTTTCCTATCATTGTAGGGGTTACATACTGGCAGGAGAGAGAGGAACTCCACAAACAGCAACATAATAAACTACCTAGCATGTCAACAAGCATAAGTACCATAGAACAAAAAGGAAAATATGGCAGAAGAAAAGTAACTGTAGTGCAGGGCAAGGTTGGGGGGAGCTACCTGGTGGAAAAGTCAGCAGGGTATGGGAATGACAGCTTGATATCTGAGAAGAACCTTGAAAAAGGCAAGGCAAAGGGCTCTATAGATACCTGGAAAAAGTGGGTGCAGGCAGAGCAACTCTGGCACAAAGGCCTTAAGGTGGAAATAAATTTCTAAGAGATGCCAGTGACCTTGCCAGCATGCACAAAGTGGTGAGAACAGGAGGCAGGTAGAAGAAATGAGGTCAGAGAGGATATTGCAGGGTGTCCTACTGATTATGGAAATTATGTTTTAAGTTGTTTATTCCTAGGCAACAAATTACCCATATGTATATTGAGTCAATGAAAACATCTATTTTATTCACTAATCTGGGATTTGGACTCTGTGTTCACTCAGCATCTGCTGGTGTGGTATCATTGCTAAGACTTCTTTGTATGTCCCATAGTTGACACTGGCATCTGAGGCCATGACCAGCTCGCCTACATGGGGACTTTGTGTGGTCTGGGCTTCTTCAAATTCTGCTGTTGAATTCTGGTAGTGAGCAATAAGAGAGACAGAACCAGCTGGGGGATGCACCATCTTTTATGACTTAGCTTTAGAAATCACACCACATCTCTTCTGCCTATTCTAGCCAATCAAAGTGAGTCACAGAAGCTATTCCTCACACAGGGTGTTATG
This sequence comes from Octomys mimax, assembly GCA_002564305.1. NCBI lineage: Eukaryota > Metazoa > Chordata > Mammalia > Rodentia > Octodontidae > Octomys > Octomys mimax. The sequence continues at coordinate 50 of NDGM011137129.1, read as the reverse complement.
GTTTGTGTCTAGTTGTCCCCCCAAAGCCTCATGCAGTCATGGGGTGGGGA
>NDGM011137124.1:0-11977 GCA_002564305.1 Octomys mimax | reverse complement strand
TTAGTTCAGCTTGTTCGAAGTAGGTGCTTTAGACCACTGAGCCATCTCGCCAGCCCCTCAAATTTTTAAATTTTAAAGTAAATCAGAGGAAATAAATGTGTTTATCTTAATTTAAACATACAATGTATACATATTCCAATATATACTATGGTAGCCATAAATATTTACGCTATTCGCTTATGTATCAGTTTTAATTTTTAATTTAAAAATATTCAATCCAATTTTTTTAAAAAGCAACAGAAATCATTTGAAAAAAATACAGAAGAATATAATTATGACCTTAGAGACTACACTGTTTTTTAAATGTGAAAGGAAGCATGAATCACAAAAGAGAAGATTGATAAATTAGCCAGTTTTATATTTGAAATTATTACTAAGTCTAAAACTTCAAGTTAAAGATGTATTGTTAACAGTGCTTCTTAATAAACTAACAAGAAAAATTCAAGTCAGATTTTTGAAAAAGTTATTTGCAACTCATAAAGCTAAACCAGAATACCTTGAAACTTCTATAATTTAAAAAGTTAAAGAAGTCATTATAAAAATGAGCCACAAAATAACAGTAGGTTTTATATAGATGATGAAATCCAATAATGCATTAATTACAAAAGCCTCAAGCTTACAATAAATAAATCAAATCAAAAAGGGAAATTAAAACCACAATATTGTTTTCTGCTGTCAGATGAAATGTTAAAAACTGTAATGATATTAATATTTTCTGTAGATTAAAAAAACTGAGAATCTTTATGCATGTCAGGAAAAGCATAGTAGAAGAGGGCGTTGATCAGGACTTCAGCCCACTTACAAGCTAATAAGCATGGCTGCAGTGGTGTCATGGGTAGTGTCCAGCAGAGCCCTGGAGCCCATCATGTAGCTGAAAAGGATGCATGACACAAGAGACATCATCAGCTGTTCTATAGTTTTGATTCCCGCTGCCTCCAAAAGTTCCATGGGGTAACTGAGAAGCACCAAGAAGAATGGTGAATGTGTGTTGGTTGTATATCTCACTTCAGAGACCTTGATCATGAAAGGCATTATATTTTATAACTGACAGTAACCAAAGCTGCCCAGCCAATGTTCCTAAAAGAGAAAGCTTCGCTATACTGGGCATCAAATCTTCCATGTACTGCCAAAGGAGCTACTATTTTCTAGAGATATTTGTTTTGCAACTTTACTGGAGAGGTAAGTTGTAATAAATGGGGAAATATCCGAGTGCTTTTGCACACCAAAGGCAGAAAGCTCATGAAAAACTGCATTTCAGAAATATTTCCCTGAATATGTCAACCGGCACAAGTTTGCAGAACAATCTAGCAATAAAAACAAGGTTACAATGTGAACAGGTAAACTCTTGTACTTGGGCATAGGAACATTTAAGTGCAGAGAATGATCTAACATTCCTCAACAAGGCAGAAAAACCAAATTGTAGATTTCTCACAAAACAGAATGCAAAATGTAGTATGAAAATGGAAGTTAAGGTACTTGTATCGATGTGGATGAAGTTCAGAAAGAAATATTGAGTTAAAACTGATCATCGAGCAGACATATTTCATTTGAGCCCACACATTTTGAAGAGTAAGAAATTATGATGAAGAGTAAACACTGACCTCAAGGTGCTGGTGGTAGGGTTTAGGAAAGTGGTAGGAGGGGAATATAAGCTTGGCATTGTACACATGCCTACAATCCCAGCACTTGGAGAGACTGAGCTAAAAATCATGAGTTCAAGCCCAGCCTGGTCTCAACTTGCCTGGTCTCAAAATAAAGCTAAAAAGGGCACTCTCACAGCTGGGAGAGAGCTAACTATCCAGCTTGATGTGAAGGTACATTGCCAAAAAGTCCTCCACAGTGTCAAACTTGGTAACCAGATGCAAGTTGTCACACCAGGCCCGGCTGTGGTCATTCTTGAAGAACCACAGAGCCCACGTGTCTTGCAGGGGGTGCAGCTCTAACTTGACCTACACTGGGCCTTCACTCCTGGTATTTCCCCTGTGAGACAATGGAGTCCTGGTCCTAGGAGAATTTGGAGCCCTCTCTCTTGTATACGTCCCCATCTCTGCCTTATCTTGCTCTTTCTCCTACTTCATCACCCTCAGTCCGCCCTCAGATTTAATCTCAGGGTAGAAGGCAGCCATGCTATGCTATATGACAGTGTGAAGGTCCTAGGTTAAAATCCAGATACATAAAATGAAAGAGAGGAAGAAAGAAATGAAATTATAATGGTTAATAAAGGATCTAAGATTTTTGTTCTTTTAGATTTGTAGTGGATATACAAAACATGATTATATATTATTTTGTGCATGTCTGAAATATTTCTCTCTCTTAGAGGAGAGAAGCAAAGGATAAGAATAGAGACAGTCAACCCTGAATTTTCTTGGAACTCCTCCTCACTCGAATTCTAAGATAAGGCTCTCCCTTGTGCTGCTACCAACACCAGAAGTTTCGGCTACTATTTTTATGCACTTTCTCCTGAGGTGATGGTCCATGGGGGATTATATATGCTACACTTGATGCACTGGTTCCAGTGTTCTCAATTCAGGCATGCATAAATCACAGGAAGAACTTGTTAGAAACCAAAATTCCAAGTCCCACCTATAGTAATTATGCTTCTGTGAGGTCTGGAACGTAACTTTCATGAAGTTAAATCAGAGGCTCGGCTCTGCTCTGCTCTGCCTGGCATGTCTCTTTCAACATCACTTCCTCCAGAGCAGTAGCTTCGCCTTCACCCTGGTAACGTGTATCTCAGAACAGGCAATTAAAAATAAAATAATCTACAGTATTTGAGTCTGTATTAGGTGTTAGTGACTTTGTGAACTGCACCATACCCTTTATGATGTTTAATCCACTGCACACCTTAGACGGGAGGAACCACCAGCTCTAACAAACAAGGAAATGAAGACAGAAGGAAACTGAGGTCACTCCAGTAACTACAGTGTTGTACATCTGCAGAAGGGCAGCTCCACAATTTGTGAATATTAAAATGACTCTCACTGACATTACTTTCTTCTTCTTCCAAATTTAATTGTTTTTACCAGATCCATCAGATGTTCAGCTATAATCCATGTACAGTATCATAGATTACTACTCAGAATCAGTTTCCAATTAATTTTTATTCTTATATTATCTCGACATTAATTTGATGAAAATATGGAATTAAATCCCATATCCATCCCAGTTTATTTATAGCTGGATTATAAATATTGCAGCCAGAAATCTAACTTATGATAAGTGTAGGCACCAAGTTTGCTGGTGTCTACAGTAAAATTTAGGTAAATTTTATATCAGTTAAAGGATATAAAACCCAATTCCACAGCAAAAAAATATCTTTCATAATAACTATCACCTTAGTTAATACTAGATATTAATGTTTCTATTAATTCTAAATCTCCATAAATTAATTTAATGGAAATAGAAATATTTTTATAGTGTTTAGAGTTTTGATTTTTTAAGTATTAGCTAAAAGTGAATTGTTGGTGTTTCAAAAGATAGAATAAAAATTTAAACTCACAGAGAAAAATCACGGGACAAGTACAACGGTCAAAATTATGATCAACCAAGAAGTTTGCTCTATAAAATTTTCTTTGAGAGGTGGATTCGTTGACAACCCATTTGGGACACTTCTCATCTCTCAAGAGCTCTTCCTAGTCCCCATATCCCCATTTCTTTTTGCCAATACATTTTCCTACTCTTAAAAATAATTTTAACTCACAAAACATATAGAGAATTGTTTGGCATTTTACTATTATCTAAAGATCCACCCATTTTATAAGGTATAGCTTTTGGATGTTAATGTAAGTTTAATAACACTCAATGTTTGTAGTACCTCCCAAGGGAGATGCTGTAGGCACTCCATTGTTATAATGAGATGTTCTACTCAAGTAATTTTAGTTCGTGGATATATTGATATTATAGCATATTGCAAACTCCACAAAGTATATAACTTCATATGTATATCAACAAAGCAATAACTTTGATTCCAAGTCTTTAATTTAAAGCTGTAGTGAAAGCATGTACTTCAGCAGTTGGAGGACTAAGCAATTAAATACTTCATATTGTGTATCAGTGAGCTGTGTAAACTGTAAAAATGGAAAACTAAATGCAACAATCACACATACACAAAAGAAAGTGCAAACTTATTCCATATATTGAAGGTAGCACCACAGATCTCTCAGAGTATGTGGGACCCAAACCCTAACTACAGATGGTGGTCCCAGATCATACCTGTTCTCACGTTAATGTGAAAGTAATTGTGAAAATATTTTTTCATGTCAATTAAAAACTCCTTGCCTTTTGCTAAGAGATATATGCCTTTAGTGTGACCTAAGGGGTAGACTTACAGTTTCCAAGTTTCCTACAAATTACTTTATCTTAAAAGAGGTAGTTTGCTGTTTTTATCATGGAGAATAATTAAAAAGCTATAGCTGAAAAGGCCCCAGGAGGAAAAAAAAATCCCCTTAAATTTAAAAGAAGCAAAATTAGTTTCACAAGGTTAATCCAAAAGCCTGCAACATGCTTTAAAATGTGAAAGTGGAAACAAAGCTTGATTCTTTTCCTGTTCCTTTAGTCTGTGAGGCTTTCTCAGCACCATCGTTGTCTCGCTTACTTTTCCCTCCTTGCTGGGACAAAACACTCAACACCCAAAATTACAGAAGAAAGTGTTTATTTAGCTCACAGTTTGTGGAGGTTTCAGTCCATAAAACAACTGGCTATAAGACAGCGTGGCATGTGGCAGAAGAAGGCAGTTCATGGAAAACAGCAGTAGCAACAGTGGAGGAGCAGGAGCAGCTGAAGCAGAACACAAGGCTTTCTCCCTTTCTTAGATTGCATTCAGGCTGTCTGGCAAAGGCCGAGTGTAGCACTCACACCCTAAATGCAGTGTTGGATCATAAATCAATCACTAACTCTAGAGGACTGCCTCACTGTGCTGCATGAGGATGTGGGGGAACAACTAGACACAAACCATAACAATCATGAATTGCACTGAAAAGTACTAGGTAAAAAAAGGAGGCCCAGGGAGATAGCTCAGTGGCTTAAGCGCCTACCTGGAAAGCATAAGGTCCTGAGTTCAATCCCTGGTGCCAAAAAAAAAAAAGAATTACTAAGTAATTGAGAATCTAAAAGAGAAGAGGTACTGCATCTACTATAATGCATGTAAGTGTGATTATTGCACTTGTTTTAATATAACCATATAAGAGAATTATTAACGCAACTTTATTTTAGCAAACCACTATTTGTGTCTACTGGCCACACTGCTAGTAAATACAATAGCTGATGTCAAATCTCTAGCTAGTTTAGAGCTCAAATACTGCATCTTATGGGAATCCCACATAATGTAAATTCACTAATGTGATACTTTTATGATTTAAAATCAAATTGCCTTATAGGCTTAAATAAAAGGTGACATGAATATGTGCATCTATTTACATAATTTTCTTCCTTCATTAACACAGTCTTGATTTCTATCTTTGTTACAGTATTGTGATAAGACTCAGCTTGGATGCTAACAGAAAAATATTTTTATCATTATTGACACCGTTAGAAGCGGATGTGTCTCTGTTAGTTACACAGATATTATTAGTTTCTGTCATGTCTCTTTGCTTAACTAGCATTCACTGAAAGTCAGCCAGAATTTTTTCTTTCTTTTTTGTGTACAGAATATTTGGAAATTATGATTCTGGAAGGTTTGGAATAATATTATAATATGAAATTCAGGCACACTAGTAGGTCCTATTCTATAGCAATTCAAGAAAGTATGGACTTTATAACTACCAATTTGATTCGCTTAAAAAAATATTCTAGGGCCTGCAGTATAGCTCAGTGGACTAAGCGCATGCTTAGGCAAGTGCAGGGGCCAGGGTTCAAGCCCAAGCACCGCATGCCACACTGGGCATGCTGAGCTGGCGATGGAATCTGGGCATGGTGGTGCATGCCTGTAATCCCAGCACTAGGTAGGCAAAACTCAGGAGGATCACTCTGAGTCCAAGCTGCATAGTGAGATCCTGCACACACACACACACACACACACACACACACCCTTAAAAATACTCTAATTTTTTAATTTGAATTTTACCTTTATCCTGATAATGGAAATCTATTTATTACCAATTTAAATTAACTCAGCAAGTTTAACATGTGCGCCTGCTAAAATCTTGTTTTAAGTTCAGTTACTTAGTAGAGAGAGCACTACCTAGACAAGGAAGATGGGTCAAGGGCAGAGCTGACACATTCCACATTTTATGGGCTTCCTGGGATGGTGGTAGAAGGGATGTCCATTGTTTGGGCTTGTATCTGTTTTCTCCATCTGATGATGATGATGATGTTGATGATGGTGATGGTAATGGTGATAATGGTGATGGTGATGGTGATGATGATAATGATGATAGTATGATGGTGATGATGATGGTGATGATGGTGATGGTGATGGTGATGATGATAATGATGATGGTGATGGTGATAGTGATGGTGATGATGATGATGATGAGAGTATGATGGTGATGATGATGGTGATGATGATGATGGTGATGGTGATGATGGTGATGATGGTGATGGTAATGATGGTGATAGTGATGGTGATGATGATGATGATGATAGTATGATGGTGATGATGATGGTGATGGTGATGATGGTGATGGTAATGATTTAGTTCTAGCATCCACATCTATGCTGCTATTAGAACTACCTTGGTCCTGTATGAAGGGTTACTCAGTCTAAAGCGTTCTACATAAATTATAAATCTTTTGCATCTAACAGTCTCCTAGTTTCCAGGCTTCTGTCTACAGGACAAGCTATTTCGTGGAAAACCTGACTGACTCATTTCATGCTGCTGGAACACACTTTCAGGAAGGCTGCAGAGTAGTTCCTCTTGCAGTCATCCGAGCTTACCAGCTGGAAGGTGAACCCACATCACACCTACACAGTACACGATAAATGTTCTTCCCACGGACAGTTCTCAGGCTCACTTTATTATACTCTTCTCATTTCTGATGAATTATTGTCTTTAGTGTACCTGGGAATGCTGTGAATTTGCACTGGGATTGTCCCAAAGAATTTTATTCCTGATATAAAGCATTCATAACTTCACTTTCTCAGTCACTTTTATCACTGAGACAAAAATACCTGACAAGGCCAGGGAGATGGCTCAGTAGAATAGGCGCTTGAGTGGCAAGCGTAAGAGCCTGAATTCAATCCCAAGTTCCAAAAAAACCAAACCAAACCAAAACAAAACAAAAAACCCAAAAAACAACAAACAAAAAACCTGACACCAAAGTTCAAGGGAGAATGGCTTATTTAGCTCAGTTTGCAAAGGTTTCAGTTCTTAATCAGCTGACTCCAAGGTAGGTGGCATGGCAGAGGAGTAACAGTTCATGGTGGCAGAAGACAACAGAAGCAAGAAACCAAGGATGAGATTAGCTTCTTCCTGTCCCTTATACTATATCAAGTCTATTAGAATTAAGGCAGTGCCAATCCAGGCAGCTGACTCAGCAATCATCCACCCTTAATTTCAGCACCTTAAATCCCAGCATTGTACAAATCAATCACACACTCTAGATTCAGTCTCTGAAGAAGTCCCCTGAAAAAGTCTTATGCCCACATGAGGCTTTGTGGGGCATCTACACACAAGCTATGACAGCCACACATGTTCACCCTCAACCCTCCTAACTTCTAACTTCACTGCTTTGATCTCCATTTGTGCGATATAAAGTGTGAATTGTCAAGGCTATTTTTGCCTGAATCTTACAAAATCTACTCAGAGCACATTGTCATCTGTTTTGTTGTGTGTAGGTGTTTGAGGGTTTCTCTTCTCTTCTTATCCCATAAAACAGCCTCCGTCATTGTAATTCAATAGCAAAAGAACAGCAGATTAGGAGAATTATGATAATACAAATATTAGTATTTCAATTTCCCTAAAATCTTCTTTAAGTAAAGATTCTAACTTATATAGCAAATTGAATTTAGTGTAGAGTATCTGGAAACTTGTCCTCAATAGGATTTCTGATGTACATTTATTTTACCCAAGTATGAGGCTAAACAAAAATCATGTAATATCCCTCAAAGACAGCACTGAATGGGCCCAGAGCTTTAGTGTGTGTTTTACTCTTTTGTGCAATTTTCTTCCTTTGCCTTTCATAGTAAGTCACTGTTGTTTGGACAACTCTGAACTGAATATGCAGTCAGAATCAAGTAAAGATCAGTGGTAGTTTCAATGAGGAGAAATCTTGAAAAATACTTTAAAGATGTAAAAAAAAAAAATAATACAAGAGTCAAGCAGAACAGTCTCCTGTAACAAGTAAAAGGTTCATGGATGAGTGATAGTAGACATAGAATAAACATATATAGAAGAAGTAGAAGAAAAGTAGGTCCTAGATATATTGAAAGTGTTAGAACAAAATTAAAAATGTAATCCCAGGAAAGTGAAGAGGAGTGTCAGAATGTGGAAGAAAAGGAAGTCCTTTAGCTCTCTGGAAAGATGCTTCTGCAATAGCTGCAGGCTAAATGAGGGAATTTCAAACAGACTAACACTTTGTATATATTTTTATATACTGCAACTTTATATTCCCAACACAACAGTAGAAGCATATTGGAAGAGTTATATAGGGATAATTTAAATAAAGTTAATATTTATTGAATGATTACTATGAGCTAGAAACTATTCTAAACATTTTAGTAATTAATTGACTTATTCGCAAACAACTCAGTGAGATAGCTAGTTAATTATTTTGAATTGTGCTCATATTCATATATTTAACCCTTTCTATTAAAATGTATGAATTTAAGAAATTCTGTAGGTGAAGATAAGTAATTAAATATTACTTCTCAGAAAATATATAGAAAAATGTTGAAATGAACATTTCTTAGATCTTTGCAAGAGTGTTTTATGACTGTAATAACATTAAAATTTAATTGCTAAGGATTATCTCAGTGACAGCTTGAGAAAACTTATTTGTAAATCTAATTTGTAGGGCAGGCCAGATAGCTCAGTGGATTAAAGCACTTGCTTAAGCAGACGCAGGGACCAGGGTTTGATCCCCAGTGGGCCCTGCTGGACTCACCCTTGGGACACATTGAGACAGTAATAGGGGTTGGGCATGATTGCAAACGCTTGTAATCCCAACTCTTGGGAGGCTGAAAACAGGAGGATCACTATGAGTCCGAACTGTGTAGCGAGACACTGTAGACCCTTACTAAATAAATAAATAAATTTGTAGACAGTATATATTATGTGTTAGCTATATTATGAGGTACATTAATATAATCCTGTTTTGTAGTCTAATAATCAATAATAGTAGTGGACTATCAGCACAATTGGCAATTGTCCCAAGTTGTTGCCTTGAACCTTTTACAGCTCAGCATATTAATATGGCATTACCTTTTTATACCTTGTGGTGATATTTTCCTACTGGATGGTTAAGACCAAGTTAAAGCAAGACCTATATAACTAAAAATGTAACTTTAAACAAGTTACCTCACTGCTAAAATGAACATCTTGTCTGATTGAGGTTTGCTATCAGTTGCTAAGCAACCTACTGTCATGTATTACTAACTTCACAAAAGTGTAAATAAAGAACAGTTTTGTTGTGGAAAAAAATTAAAAGAAAAAAAAATATATATGCACACAAGAGAGTTAGGGTAGATATAAATCCACTTTTTCTTAGTTCACTGAGAATAAAATTTTGTACTAATATTGTTTAGACAGATATTATGTTTGTATCTTATCCTCTGAATAACTACTTCAAAGACAACAATATGCATGTATTAATTACTGTAAACATCCTACTAACCTGTTTTGAAACTGTGTCATTGCTATATTCTTTTTTTCTCATTAAAATGAATAAAAAATATTTAAAAAGATCTAATGGAATACATAAATAAATAGATTGAGAAGGCTGGAGTTTCATGTGCAAAAACATGAAACTGGGATGTTATCTTTCATCATATGCAAAGCTTTACTTACAATGGATTGAAGACATAAAACATACCATTTGAAACTATAAACGTCCTCCAAGAAAATATAAGGTGAAAGTATCCTTGATGTTCCTTTTGGCAAGGAGTTTTTTATTCTACAAGAAGCATCAGGCAGCACAATAAAAAGTACAGGAGGATTACAGACACTAAAAGGCTACCTTGTAGCAAAGGGGACAATAGGAAAAGGAAACCAATGGAGTGGGAAGAACACATGCAAAACATATATCAGGAAAGAGGGTTCATATTAGAATAACTTGGTCAAAGTACAAGAAGTTTTGGAAAAGGAGAACGTTTCCATACTACTAGTGAGGACGTAGATTGGTGAGAAACAATGGGAGGTTTCCTGAAGAAGTTTGAAATATAAATATCATATGTCCCAGAAAACTTTTTCCTAAATTTTTGTACAAATGAATTGAAATAACCACCTCATGAAAATATCTGCACACCGAAATCATTAACAGCAGTGTTCATAAGAAGAAATAGAAAGAACCTAAATGTCCATTAGAATGGAAAAAGAAATTGGGACGACTTTATCATACATGCACGTTTGTACACATGTGTACACACCCAAAATGGAATATTACTCAACCTACAAAAAGAGAACCTGCTATTTGTGACAACATGGAGGAGTGTAGAAGACATGATGCTTAGTGGAATAGAGAAAAAATGTTTCAAGACTGTATTTATATATAAATGCACCTTGAGACCACAATGCTAAAAACAATCAGACACAGATGGATAAAGAACACGTGCTTTCTCCAATAAAAGAAGCCTAAGCTATAAAAACTTTCAAGACCAAGATAATATAGATGGTAAGGCAGATTTCCAAACAATAAATGTAATTATCACACATAGCAAACATAGACTAACAAAAAAATTAACTGTATAATAATTGAATAGTATCTGAAATACAGAGACTATAAAAGATGGCCACCAAGAGTGGAGAAATGTGGGACTTGGAGATCAAAATGTATAATTTTATCTATGTGATATGAATAGTAGCTAATGCACACCATGAGGACTGTGGTTAATATTACTACACACTATATTATAAATTCACCACACATGTATGATCAAGGTAATTATGAGGTATGACGGGATATGCTAATCTGCTAGAAGGTGGTCTGCAGAGCATTTTATTCTGTATATGTGTATCAAAATTATACTCTGTATGCTTTATATAATAAGAAGAGAAAATAAAATTGTAATGATAGTACATTAATATTTTCATAAAGATGTTCCTTTATTAACGATAGTTGTAACTGATAAATCCATTATAAATTCAAAATATTGTGAGACAATATGTGTTTAGGAGTGGAACTGCCTGGGGCCCTCTGGATCCTCACACCAGCCAGAAGCCTGGCCAGGAGTGTGTCTGGAACTTCCTCTCTCAGACAGGCCCAGTGTGGAACCCTGCAGCAGAGCTCCCTGCAAAGAGGCTAGAGGCAAGACCCACCCAGCTGATCCAGGAGCAAAACATCTTGCCAGAGTAGCACAGTGGTTTCACCTCCAAGGGCTGCAGTAGAAAGAAGTGGAGCACAGCAGCCAAACCCAAGCCACACCCACCTGGACAAGTCTGAACTTGGTAGATCTGGATCTGGTGTTGAGGTAATAACTGTACCAAAGCTCTACACCAAAGGTCAGAAGACAGTGCTATGCAAAGTGACAAAGAGAAGGAGCGAAATGCATTCTCAGGCCCTGAGCCCACTCAGAACAAATGCGGAAGACAATACCATAGAAGAAATTGGAAATCACACACCTGAAATCTCTGAAATAATAGGATCTGAAGTTAAGAAATAACTGCAGGAAGGAAAAGAGGAAATAAGATCAGAAATAATTTCTGAAGTAAAAAAAATGATAATTATGATGAAAGAAATACTAAGTGCTTCTAAAGAAGCACTGATACTGATAAAAAAGTAGAAGGGAATAGAAAAATGATGGAATCCTTGAAGGAGCAATCTAGGAAAGAAATAGAATGCATGAAGCAGATTCAAAGTGATATATAGGAAATTAAAACCTCAAT
>NDGM011137122.1:303-18326 GCA_002564305.1 Octomys mimax | reverse complement strand
GAAACTGTCTCATTGCTATTTGTTTATCAATAAAATTATGGCAAAATAAATAAATACATAAATTGGCAACTTGACTAATATAATGGAATCTGCAAAAGTCACTTACTCATTTAGTTGTATTTACATAACTTTTATTTAAATTTTAATTATTTATTACTATATTGTATGTTGCTTTTATTATTATTTTTTTTTTGCAGAACCAGGGATTGAACTCAGGCCCTTGCGCTTGCCAGGGAAGCGCTTATTCCACTGAGCCATCTCCCCAGCCCCTGTATGTTGCTTTTAAATTCAAACCCATAATTTTAAATAACTTTTTAAGTTTCCAAAAAAGGTATAATTCAGTGGTTTTGGATTTTTCAATGTATACTTTTAATTGTAACAAATTTTATATTGCTGTTTTGATATTGATATACAATATGCATATGCTCAAATGGAAATAGTACCTCAGCTCACAATCTGGATGTCTTCTATGATGTTGCCTGCAAGATGAACTGCAGAGGAACCGAATAGATTTAATGGCTAAATTCAAACTTTCTGGGAAAGTTTGATTGTTCTCATCCAGGTCAGTTCATGCTCAGAGTCATGGAGAGAATGGACTTTGTAGTGAATTTTCACTGTATATAAAATTAAATTTCATGCACTAAATTCATGATAATCTGTTAATTAACTATACCTTGGTTTATTTTTTATCCATCAAAAAATATCAGGTCACTTTTTGTGTGTTAGTCAATTTTCCAACCACAGAGACACAAAGAGGAGAGGTTTAATTTGGTTCATGATTTCAGAGAGTTTGGGCCACATTCAGCTAGCTCCAAGGCAGAGAAGCATATGGCAGGAAGCTTTGCAGAGAAAAGACACTGTCTTGGTTACTTTTCTCTCTTTGCTGGGACAAGGGAAAAATACTCAACACTCAAAATTAAAGAAGGAAAGACTTATTTAGTTTAAAACTTGTGGAAGTTTCAGTCCACAATCAGCTGGCTCCAAGGCAGGGTGGCACATGGCAGAGGGTAGCAGTTTGCAGTGGTGGAAAACAGCAAAAAGCAGCAAGAGCAAAAAGGGAGCAGCAGTCACAGCAGCAGAAGCAGCAGAGATGATCCTCTTTCCCTTCCTTATACTGTATCCAGGCTGTCTGCCTTAGGGCAGGTATAGCAGTAACACCCGTAATCCCAGAAGCTGTCACATTCCTAATCCCAAAGCACCCACACCCATAATCCCAGAACTGGATCATAAATTGATCACAACCTCTAGAATTCTGCCCCATGACTGCATGAGGCTTTGAGGGGACAGCTAGACACATACACTATAACAGATACTCACTCAATAGTGGCTGAGAAGCACAGCAGGGAAAGCACCCCAGAAAAGAGAGTGACAAAGACAATACATATTATCCAAAATCAAACCTCTCTTCCCAGACCAACATACACATGTGTGTTTTACCATTCCATGGAGTATTTATTAATCAAATCAAGTTGATATATCACTATTAATAATTATACTTCACCCCTTGCCAACTTGACAAGGTCTATAAACTTAAACTTTACTTAATCTCCACATAAACACCATATTAAGTTAATAATCCCTCCAACAATGATACAACTATCCTGTGTACAAATGAAAACACAATGTTTCCTTTCCAAAAGCCTCAATAGTTCCAGCATTTTATAAAAAGCCAATCCAATTTCTCTTCTGCACCCAAAGTAAACTCTGGGCTGTGAATTTGTATCAAATAAAAAAAGTTACATAATCTCAAGTCATAATGGTGCAGGAAAACATTCCAGTTCCAAGTGGTAGAAACAAGGAGAGAGATAAAAGAGTCAGACCAAAACCAGCAGGGACAACATGAAGTCCTGTAGCTCCAAGGCACCATCCAAGGCACATGATGGTAAAAAAAAAAAAAAAAAAAAAAAAAAAAAAAAAAGATTCCCGAGAGCTTAGGTGGCTGACACATAGGGCTTTGCTGGTTGCCGCCTACACGGTCTCTCTTGGGCTGGCTCAGTGAATGGCCCGAAGCTTTCCTCCGTAGACATTAAACACTCTTGCTGGCTCTACCTCTTCTGTTCTCCACTGAACCTTTTGCTTCATTCCTACAGTTTTGCAAACTACCCCATCCACCCAGAGAATTCCAGTCTGGCCCCCAGGCCTTCCTCTGAACTCTGGATGGATGCCGTTCTGACCCCTTAATGCTTGCATTGCGCATGTGGATGATGCTGAGTTCTATTGCCAGGGGGAACAGGATCTAGGCCACTTGAACCACAGAAGCTGCGGCTTCTGAGTGTACAGATGGCTGCACACAGTGAAATACATTCCTGGGCTACCCTTATGGGTATCAGGGATATTCTTCTGTAATAAAAGTTTACATTTTTGCATTGTTGGCCCTGAAATGGGTGGAGTTTTGCTGATTTCTGAGATGTCCTCAATGTTACGGATTGTGTCTAGATGTCACCCCAAAGCCTCATGCAGGGCATGGGGTGGGTTCTAGAGTTTGTGATTGATTCACGGTCCAGTGCTACAATTCTGGATGTGAATGCTACACTCACCCTGGGACCTGTCACCTGCATACAACATAAGGGAGAGAAAGAGGCTTGTTCACTGTTCCTTCCTTTTTCCACTTGCTCCTTCTGCTGGTTTTCTGCTGCCCAGAACTGCTGCCCTCTGCCGTGTGCCACTCTGCCTTGGAGCCAGACAAGTATGGACTGGAACCTCCACAAACTGTGAGCTAAATAAACCTTTCCTTCCTTCATTTTGGGTTTTGGGTATTTTGTCCCAGCAGTGAGAGAAAAGTAATTAAGACACCCTCAGAGCAACTTGTTTCCCAGTGACTGCTTGAAGTGTTTGGTTTCTGTTTAATGGTGATAATCCACTTCAGTAACTATACTTCCTTCAACCCCAACTTTAGAGATTGTCTCTTTTAGACCAAAATTTAGAAATTTCAAACTGTTCTGTTTTGCTTTTTACTCCTGACTCTGATGGACAAAAGCAGGTAGCATTACTCATGCCACAGCTTGAAGGTTGGATTATCTGAAATTTCATCCATCAGATCACTAATATTAATCCTAGCTTTCCACAAAGTCTCAGAACATGGGGAAAATATTGAAAATGTTTTTTTCCAGCATGTAACACACATGGTCTCTGTCTAGTCCTGTTGTCAGTGGAGTCTTGGATTCTCGCTGAAACCTCTTGAGCCTGGCCTTTGCTGTCCACATTTCTACCAATACTCTCATCTCCTGCACTCAGAACAATTCGACCCCCTTTCAGGCTCTTATGTTATTCTAGGGATTCTGTATTCTGGACCTCCGGATCTTTTCAAATTCCTCTTCAAACCATTCCCAAAAGCTTTTAAACCACATGACCTGTCACAGCTATCAACCCATTCTCAGTAATGATTTTCTGTATGAGTCCTACTTCCCCCCAACTGGACACATACGCAACACTTAGAATTTAAAGGAAAAGAGCTTTCGCTTGGCTCTTGAGTCAGAGGATTCAGACCATAATTGGATGGCTCTGAGGGAGAAATACCACATGGAAAGGAAAGGTGTGGCAGAACAAAATGTTTAGTTCATGGTGGCTAGGAAATAGAGCGAGACAATAGGACCAAAAAGGAGAGCAAGAACAACTGTGTATCATACCTGAAATCAAGCCTGTATGACCAATTCAGGCATACTAAAGTATATACATTACTAACTTGTGGGCACTTATTTTTTCTTTTTTAAGCAAAATAAAAATAATGCAAAAGGATCTGAGGAGATAGCTCAGTGGTCTAAGAACCTGCCTGGCAATCACAAGGATCTGGGTTCTATGCCCGGTACCACACACCACATTGGACCTGTGCCATGCAGGCCACTGAAACTAGGTGTGGTGGCACTTGCCTGTATTTCCAGCACTGGAGAGGCTGAGACAGAAGGGTCACTATGAGTCCTAGATGTATAGGGGACCCTATAACAAATAAATAAATCTTTAAAATAATAATAATAATCATATTGAATATGATACAGAATTTCACTAAACAAGATGATAGGAATTCAATAATGGTTGTTATATTGCAAATAGGGAAACTGCTTAAAGGGAAGGAACAACTGGGATTAGGGAAAGGAAAAAAGAAAGAGAAGAAAACAATATATAAATATATACATAAGATAACTGAGATAATTGTACTGCTTATTTCTACTGGTTTGTTGAAAGGAACAATTAATGCTTAAATTCTTTTCTTTTTAAATTGTTTGGCCAATTTTGCATACTTATATTTGGCATTTCTTAATCCAATCAAGTTGACATATGATAACAAATCACGGGGGCCCGGGAGATAGGTCAGTGGAATCAGTGCTTGCCTTGCCAGCATGAAGTTCTGAGTTCAATCCCTGGTACCACTAAAAAAGAAAAATCATGCACAATAATGATTGGACTCAGTTAGTATTGTTATTTTAAAATATACAAATATATAAACCATTGATTTATCTATATTTTATAATTATCTTCCAATGAATGTTAATATTTTCTCAAAAATTTTGAATTTTTGAGTGAATTTGTTAAAGAGTAGAGATAATTTATTAACAGTAGCTAACTTGACTTGGAACCTTTAAATATGCAGCCATATGTTATGTTGGCCTGTGTTTATGCTCTTGGCAAGGATTCCACGAATAATATAGTTGAATATGCTGATGAAGAGCTTAGTAGTCCAGGAGAAGTCCACGGGAGAGATCAGCCTTTTTTTCAGGAACAAAGAAAGGGTGATACATGAGCTTGATATCAGGGAGAATGATTCAACATTTGTGTGTGTGTGTGTGTGTGTGTGTGTGAGACAGAGAGCGAGAGAGAGAGAGAGACAGACAGACAGACAGATAGAGACAGAGACAGAGAGAGAGACAGAGAGAAGAGGAAAGAGGAAAGAGGGAAGAGGAAAGAGGTAGAAAGTGGAGAGAGGGAGAGGGAGAGAAACAGTTGAATAAGCTGGAGATATTTCTTTAGGAAAAGAAAACAATTTTGCTTAAAATTAATTTTGGTAAATTTAAAAAGTGATTGTAGCTCATACTAAAGCAGTTTAGAAATTCCAATAGAGAGTGATTGCAGAAAGTTATCAATCAAATTAAAAAATAATGTTTAGGGGCCTGAGAGATGGCTCAGTAGAATAAATGCTTCCCTGGCAAGCACAAGGGCCTGAGTTCAATCCCTGGCTCTGCAATAAATAAATAAATAAACAAACAAACAAACAAATAAATAATGTTAAGAATAACCAATGAGGTAAGATAACATCACTTTCACTTAAATGCACGTGGAATTTTACCTCAAGGGAAAGAAATATATAAACACATTTCTATCATCCTCTGGACTCTTTAATGTATAATATTTATCTCAACATAATGTTTACTTTCAGACAATGTCTAGACAGAGTGCAGAAGACTTAGTAGTAGTAGGGTTAGTAGTAAGGTTATTTTTCCTTTGGCTTTGGTTTGGTTAGTAATTTTAAATTCATGCTTCACATACACTTACATATGATAAACACAAAGGCAAGTGAGGGCACACAAGAAGTAGATTTCCTTTTTGAAACCATAAGAAATTACTGATATAAGAATTCAGAAGTGGGAATAGATATATAAAACCATATCCATATTGAATCATACAAAATATATATGATGCATGAGCAGTGTATTTAAAACAAAAAATAGAGAAAAACTATGTGAGATCAACAAAACTGTCTGAATCCTTGAAATAAATTAAAAGAAAAACACAACAAGACGTTAGATGAATAAAAGGCACAATTATTTTATTATCCTATAGAAATAATATGCAAGAAACAGAACCATTCTCTAGAAATGGATCAGTGTGATGGTGGTGACTTGGGCAGGTTATTTCCTTAGTCCTGTAAAAGGAGATTACTGCAGATATGGAGAAAGAGGAATTATGAAAATATATTAAGCAATTTTGGTTAGTTTTTCTTTCTTCTTAGGCACAATTTTTATGATCAGAACTGTGTCCTCACTGGGAGATGACCTTACTGTGCAATTTTAAAAATCAATCAATATATTTCTACCAGTTATTTCAACATGATAAGAAATTTAGAAAAGCTCCTAACGCTCCATACTTTAGTTCACAACTCTAAGGCAACCTTGTGTGAACAGATACATTATTGTGTCCCTAACATGAAAAATAAAGTTTTATTTATTTATTTTTAGATTTATTTATTTATTTGGTACAGGGACTTGCTATGCAGCTCAGATTTATAGTGATCCTCCTCTCTCAGCCTCCCCAGTGCTGGGATTACAGGTGTGTTTCGGTGGCCAGTACGGTGCAGGGCCGGATTGACTGACAGAGGGTCTCATTAAAGCTTGAAGGCTGGCTTTAACTTGTTTCATGTGGCTCAGGCTGGCCTCAAAGTCATGGCAATCCTCCTGCTTCAGCCTCCTGAGTGCTTGTATTATGGCATGGGCCACCACACCTGGCCCTAATGATTACTCTTAAATTTAGTCTTATAATCATGAGAACTAATCTTTTTATTTAAATTTGTTTATTGGGCCAGTGAGATAGCTCAGCAGACTAAAGCGCCTGTTTAGACAAGCTTAAGCAAGCACAGGGACCACAATTAGATCCCCGGAAACACATGCCAGCCAGCCCCGCCCCCAGGGCGCGCTGCGCTGGGCAGAGTCTGGGGATGGTGACACAAGTCTGTGATACCAGTGACAGGAAAGCTGAAAGCAGGAGGCTCACCATGAGTCCAAGCTGCATAGTGAGATCCTGCAACAACCAAGTACATTAAAAGATAATAAAATGAAATATATTTATTGATTATTAGTTGCAAAAAATTGTCTATGTATACTTTATGGGGTACAAATTGATTTTTTTGTTTGTATTCTTTAAAACAGGGTCTTTAGGGTCTCACTACATAGATCTGACTATAATGATCCGCCTATGTTCAGCCTCCCAAGATCCGGGATTACAGGCACATGCCACCAAGCCCAGTCTCAATCACAGTCTCAGTTTGTCCTGGAGGCGGGACTGGCACAGCACTCCAGGGATCAAACCCAGGCCACTGCATCTGCCTAAGCAGGTGCTTTAATCTACTGGGCTATTTGGCCAGCCCTTTTCAAACTGATATTTTGATAAATGTATGTAATGCTTAATGGTTAAATAAGGCTAATTAACATATTAATTATGTCACACACTTGTCAGACTAAGGACTTTTTCCTTAGTGTATTCGGTACACAGTATTACTATCTAGATCGGACTCCTGGTGATCCTCCTGCTTTCAACCTCCTCAGCGCTGGGATTACAGGCATGCACCACCATGCCTGTACTCTGTTGCCGGCTCATCAGGCCCCAGAAGCAGGGCCGGGTCATGTGAAACCAGGGATGGAACCCTGGTCCCTGTGCTTGCCAAAGCAGGCCCTTAGTGTGCTGAACTAACTCGCCAGCCCTATAAAGACATTTCAAACATATTTTCCTTGCAGTTTTCAAGTAGATAGAACTTTATTAACTTTATTAACAGCCGCCATAACTTCCGTAGATTTCTGGAGCATATTCTTGTCTAATTGAAACTGTACTACTTGACCAGTTTCTCCCCGTCTCCCCTTTACCATTGCCCCAACTAACCACCACGCTAGGTGACAGAAATTGACTATGTTTAGATTCCACACAGAAGGGAGATCGTACAGTTTTTTTTTTTTTTTTTTCCTATAGCTGGTTTGCATCACTTGCCATTGTGTCCTCCAGGTTCATTGACATTGTTCCAAAAGGCATTATGTCCTTTTATGTTGAGGATACCCAGGATTCTGTTGTGTGTGTGCATGCACAGTATTGGCTTTATCCACTCACATACTGATGGGCACTTAGGTGGCTTCCCTCTCTGGGCTACTACAAGCACTGCTGCAATAAACATGGGAAGGTGGGCCTGTTTTCAACATTGATCTCATTTCCTTTGAATGAACAGTCAGAAGTGAAACCACTAGATCACGTGGCACATCTATTTTTTTTAACCTTTTTTGAGACACTATAGTGACTTTACTGATTTACATTGTCATCAATAGTGTGCCAGTGTTACCTGTCCCCCATCTCCTTACCAAAACCTGTGTATTCTTTGTCTTTTAGTATTAACTGTTATTTGAACTGGCATTTTCAAGATAGTGGATGGGGTATTTTTTCAATGTTCAATGTTGGCCATTTGCATGTCTTCTGCAATGAAATTTCTATTTGGATCTTTTGCACATATTTTGAGGAAGGTTACTGGTCTTCTTGTTACCCAGGTGCCTGTTTATGGCTTCTAATCCTGTTTGTAGTTGTGCATGAGTACTTTCTATCACTTTTCCCTCAGAGCTAATGCTGTGTCAGAAAGCACTATGACTGTAAATCTCAAGAATGTCTGGGTTGAGGGTTTGCTTTGAACTGATTTTCCAAAAAATTGAAAATTTCCAAGTGTTGATAATTGTCTTAGTTATTCTTCTCTCACTGCTGGGACAAATACCCGACACCCAAATTGAAGGAAGGAAAGTTTATTTAGCTCACAGTTGCTGGAGGTTTCAGTCCATATTCATCTAGGTCCAAGGCAGAGCAGCACACGGCAGAGGGCAACCTTTCAAGGCGGTGGCAAAGAACAAGAGCACAAGGGTAAGGTGGCAGCAGCTCAAGCAGCTGGCCTCTTTCCACCTTACACTGTAATGCAAATTACCTGCCCCAGGGCCGGTGCAGCAGCCACACCCACAGTAATCAATCACAAACTCCAGAAGCCACCCCAAGACTGCAGGAGGCTTTGGAGGAACAACTATACACAAACCATAACAATAATATGTTGACTCCATCTGAACCCCTTGTTTCTTAGTATTCAAAGAAAAATAGTGAAAATAGCAGAATTGTTTGACTATTATGTCTTGGAGATTTGTATGCACAACAATTTTTGAAACCATGGAGCAATAAAGACAAGTGCTTTTGTGTTAAATTTACTAAATCTAATATTTAAAAAATAGTTGCACAATTAATGAAGGAAATCCCTCCTTTAATGTATAAAGTATTTTAGTACATAAGACAGCTTTAAAGCATCCAAGTGTATTCAGAGTTTCGTACAAATCAGTTATGAAAAGCTCAGCTACTGTACCATAACTACTGCTGAGCCACATGTCATTTTTAAAATATGGAAACTTCATAAATTTTCCTGCAAAGCTTTCAATACATTTTTGGGTCTGAATATATTCTTAGCAACTCACTTATTTAAGGAAAACGCTTTCTTTTATTGCATTATTTTTCCAAACAAAATGCTGGATACAGTGAAAATATGCCCTTAGGAAAAAGAAGCAGATGGTTTTTGTTGTTCGGAAAATTTATGGCAATATATTAGAAACCACATATTTCATATGAAAGTCACCTCAACATTCTCCTCAACGTGCTTTCACTGAAGTGTAAAGAATAGTTCTGTGACAAGTAACTTAGTGACACACAAAGATGTCCTGATTACTAGACACTGAGTGTGATCTCTAGAATTTGTGAGCATTCTGGGTTGTATTGCCCAGAGAATTAAAGTATCTCTGGAACAAAGGCTTCTGACCAATTAAGATGGGATTATTTTACTCCCTGTTTACCGATAGAAAGCCACATATAGCTTATTTTCAGGATTTATATATCAAAGTAAGGAGCACAGTTCAAGTTTATAGAATTCTCCAATTGTATTGAAAGCCATGTGGTTTATTTTGGAATCACACATATTTTTGAAATGATGAAGAGAGCAAGAGAAAGAAAACCATACAAGGCCTTCCCCACCCACTTGTCACCTACCTCCAAGACCAAGTTTTTCAGTGACACTCTGGGTGTCACTTTTCTGGAGCACAGTAACTGCTTATTTTTAAATCCAGGTATCATGCACATTGCTGCCAACGTGCACTACGTGTCCCCACCCTGTACTCTTGGCCTCCGATGGTGCCTGTTGCTAAATGAAGCGGAAGCAGTGACACAGGAAGTGGAAGTGGCCTGTGCCATTAGGGTGTGACGTAGGTTGTTTTGAGATAAATATTTCATTTTGGAAAATAAATTTGCTCTTTTAAAATTGTCTCAAAACATTTTATGTAGAAGTTAAGGCACATTTATATGATTTTTCATGTTAAATATTTGATATTTATATATTATCTATCTATCTATCTATCTATCTATCTATCTATCTACAATCTATCTGTAAAGAAACAGACAATTTACTCATTCTTCATGGGATTATAACTCCAACAATTAATTTTCTTTGTTATTATTATTATTTTAGGGAAGAGTCTACAGGGTGTTCAGGGTCTCACTACTAGATTGGACTCGTAGTGATTCTCCTGTTTACAGCCTCCCAAGAGCTGGGATTACAGATGCGTGCCATCATGCCCAGTCTCAATTGCTGTCTCAGTGAACCCCCAGCCCCTGAGCCTGCTTGCAGGCACTTTAATCTACTGAGCTATTTGGCTGGCCCTTAATTTTCTAATAAAATATACTTATCATTTTTAAAAAGATTTATTTATTTATTTATTTATTTATTTATTTGGTGCAGGGTCTCACTACATAGCTCAAACTTGTAGTGATCCTCCTGTCTCAGCCTCCTCAGCACTGGGATTACAGGTGTGCACCACTATACCCAGTCTCAGTGGCTGATGTCATGTGGGGCCAGTACAGCATGCAGTACCAGGCATCAAACCCACGTCCTTTCGCTTGCTAGACAGGTGCTTAGATCACTGAGCTATCTCCTTGTCTTCTACTTACAGTTTTTAATTTACTTTGGTTAGAAAACATCAGTTGTCTTAGATAAACAAGAGCTAATGCTTGACATTTTCCAAATATTTTTGTGGAGAATTGGAATTCAAGAGCACTTGCATATTGTCTCTCGACTGGACATGTTCAATATCAAGTGATGCCAACCAAGTGAGGGCCTCATTACTTACTGTCATTGCCATATTATTCAGGGCCATGTTTATTGGGATATCTCTGTAATAACATTTAAATAAGTTTTATGACACCTTTTTCATTCCACCTTGCCTAATTATAGCCAGTTTGCATTACGTGTAAAGTTGTATGTAGTAACTTTTAATCAAGTAAGATGAGCTATAATGAATGCTAAGAAAACTCAAATTGAAGAAAGTGAAACTCGACGTGGCTCTGCTAATGAATTGAAGGAGAATAAATCAAATGTAAATTTCCACAAGGTTGAAAACAGTTGCATCAGAGGTCGTGGTCTGAATTGAAAGAAATTATATGCACTCACAACATCTAATCATCTTCTGCTCACCAACTGTTTCTTTCTTATGGGACAATAAAGTGTGTGGATTCAGCTTTCTTCTTCTAATTTCTCTTCAGTGTTAGCCTGCCTCATATCCTTCAAGTTTTCCATAAAAAAAGGGAGAAAGATTCAAAGAAAGAGTTAACTTTTATTAGGGTAGACTTCTGAAAGATTTGGAGCCAGTGAAGATAATCTCAAGTTCAAAGTTAGAAAGAAAAATATAATAATCGAGTCACTGGCTGTTGTCCATAGCAGATTTGTCATAAGCCAAAAGGGCTGGAACATTCAGAGGAGATGAAGCTTTGGGTGGAAACTCACTGTCCGCATGAAATAAGGCGGGTTTTGGCATTGCTTTAGGCTTGGTGTTGAGCTCTCTGTCTGCACACTGTTGTCTCCTGAGACAGACGGTTTCTCTGAGGGCAGCCTAGTGGGGCTGGTGAGCCAGCAGCCAGGCACAGCAATCCCCTTTTCCTTTGCCAGTTCCCGGAGGAGGTTGTTAGCAGCCCAGCTGAGTCTCATCACAGCCATGGAAAAAAGCTCTCAGCCAATGATCTGATCCTGGGAACATATCCTGAAAGAATCAAAATGTCCTCTACAGAAACAGCCTTCCTCGGCCCTGCGTGGTTTGTGTTGATGCCTTAGAGCTTCATAGTTTCTTGGTTGGCCATCATATTTCACCAAAGTCAATATGAACTCCATTTATGGTTGAAATGATGTTGAAGCAAAATTGCCATTTATCAATTGATACTTGTTGATTCTTTGTCAATGGAAATTAATATATTAATTTTTATAGCTAAAGAATATCAGGATTTGTAGATTATAACCAGATGCTAAGAAATTCATAAGCAAATGGTTTCTTAGAAAATAATTTGGAAGCAAAGAATGATCTTGTATTTCATTAAACATGCCTTCATCTTCTAATAAACTGGTAACATTTCCTTCAACATTTAGTAAACATTGTGAGTTTTATAAGTAGTGCAGCTCATATATGAGACTATATTATCATTTAGTCAATTATTGTTTCCACCAGCTAAAATATTTCCTTGTTATCTATCATGAAACTTCACATAAATAAATATTCTATATTTTTTAATTTTCATGTTCTAAAATGAAATTAGTCCTGGCTCTCATATAAGGTGTAGATAAGACATTTTAAAGTATAGATTTTTAAGGGCAAAATACCTTACAAGGACACACCTTGACATACCTTACAAGGATACACCTCAACATATATTTTCTGGATACAGCTTATCATTAGATTTTACTTTAAAACTATCTTTTTAAAGGTATGGTAGTGGAAGAAGATAAAAAGAGAAGAACATGAAAAAGAGAAAAGCAAAGGAGAAGGGATAAGAGAGAAATACACTAGGGGAGAAAGTATGATTGAATATTATGCTTATGATAAATTTATATAAGCCTGAGGACTGGTTTCTCCAGTCCACGTCATGTTTCCTATGGCTGTGAAACCTCATGGTAGAGAGAATTTTTACCAATTCTGATTGGCGCCGTCTCTTATGTATAGTCCTAAAATATCATATTTGAAGCTGTATATGACTTTATAATTGAAAGTGGGTTTGGTGAGCACAGGCTGCAGAGAGCCTGGAGCCTGAATATGTGCAGAAAGGAAAATAGAAGCATTCAAAAAGAAAAGGAAAACAAACTTGGCAAGCTTGCCTAGGTGGAAGTCAATGTGTCTTGTCCTTCTTGTATGCTTATTGTAACTCCTCACTTTGTATTTTATTTTTATTATTATCATTGTTTTGATACAAGGTCTCATTATGCAGCTCACACTCCTAATGGTCCTCCTGTCTCAACCTCCCCAGTGATGGGATTATAGGCATGCGGCACTATGCCTGGTTTCAGGACTGGCCCAGCATGCCTGGGGTTCCAGGACCAGCATGGCATGAAGTCTTGGTGTATTTAATTGAATTCATGTATTTGCGTTTACCAGGCAGGTGTTTAGACCTCCCAAGCTATCTACCTAACCCACGACTCCTCATATTGGAAAGATACGGTTCTTCAACTGTTTCCCCTTGGATACTTGATACAGAACCTGGACACTTTTATTAATTTAAAGAATTGTTGGGTTTTATCCCATCAGATTGTCAAACCTTTATAAACCATTTACCTGTTGCACTAAGCAGAATAGATTATATTATAAAATAAAATTCTCACAAGCTAGTGGTTTTAGATAAAAAATTTACTGCTCTAGTTTGAGAAGGCTGCCCACTGAAGTTACCCTAGGAGGTCACCCTGACTGCAGCTCTATTGCCACTTGAGCATGAGACTTCAGGCTTAGCAACAGGAAGATAGATGACAATGGAGAACTGAATTTCTTCAGAGCTTCTCTTCAGAAGACGCACCACTTTGGCTCATATCTCATTGTCCAAAGGAAGCATTATGCCTGTATTTAAACATAAAGAACTGATAGCTCTAGAAGAGATTGGGTAGTGCCAGGTAACCGTGGCTGTGTCTTTTATAGTTTCCCTTTGGGATGGGCAATTTTTCTGATCACTTTTGTACGTGTGGGGAGAATGTACTCAGTATCACTTCAAAAGAGAAAACCCATAGGTTGATTCTAGTCATGTTAGGAGCACAAAACCCAAGCTCTCTAAGAGATGTGCACTGTATACTTTAGGTCTGGAGATGAGTGAGCTAGAAAGAGAACTGCCCCACCTACCCAAGCAGATAGGAGTACAATGTGCCTGAGAAAAGAAGATAATAAGCACTCTTATTCAGAAAGGGGGAAGAATGGGGGATTTTCTACAGGCTCTGACTCACTGCAGTTCTACTGGGAATTCACTCCATGAAGCTGGGAAGAAATTATGAAGCTCTCTACAGTGGCCACGTGAAATGTTCCCGAGTTACGCTATCTCTAATCTTGGAAAGAACGCCTTTGTTCAATGACTTTTCAAATCACTAGCTCTACCCTTTCGGGAAATACTCCTTTTCAAGTATACTTCTTGGCCATATCTTAAGGGTGCACAAGAGTATATTTAATGGTGCTTTCTTAACTCATTTCATGCTTGTGTATGCCTGTGTATGTAAAGATTATTTGACCTAGAAGAGTTGAGTCTTGACTTCTTTGGAAGTACCACTCTGTGAAGCTCAGTAAGATGAGTATCTGATTTTAGTCAGCTGCTTGCCTCACTAACTAGACTGACAATACTTTCTGAGATAGTTCCTCAAGACTGTTGGACTTCTTTGTTTTCTCTTTCACATTCTTTTCCACTTTCACATTCTTTTTTGCTTCTGCATTAGAGATTTTGAGACCATCTTATTTAATCACCTCAAAACAAAGCAAATAAAAAAACCAGGATTATTGAGTTTAGACCCCTATTTCAATTCATGCCCAGAGGTGATTAAATCAGTTGAAAGGTTTGTGTGGATTTCTGATCCTATAATGTATTACTCAACGTTATCTTTTGTTGCTTGGAGTTAAAAAAAATTGTTTCTGGACTCCTTCAATTTCTTTTGTCTTCTGCTTTGGAAACTGGCTAATTCTTTCCTGAACTCATCTGTTTCTGACCATTTATTTCAAAACTATCCAGTGGCAACCAATACACATAACCAACATTTTGCTTTCCAGCACACTCCCCTGGAGCTACAAATGCTTTGGGAACATGAACTTCTTCCATGTTATTACAGGCTTCAGAAAATGTTCATCACCATGCTGTAGAGCATGAATCTCATCTTTTATTCTTTGACTTTCTTGCTAGCAGTTATTAGGCCTCTGAGGCATGAGATCCCTTAGACATACTTTAGGATTTTCTTTTAGAGAGAGAGCATACAGTAGGTTTAATTTTCATACCTATCACAACAGTCAATTGTTAACCCCATAAATTTCAGTAGTTTAAAACAACATACACAAATCACTCGTCTTCCTGAAAATCAGCAATGTACAACTAAAATTGGAAATTTAAAGATTTATATTATCAAAAATAATTTACTGTAAATGTAACAAAATGTATACATTAGCTAAATGTGGAGGGCTGCAGGTTTCTAATGGAAAGAATCAAATCATATTCCAATATATGGAAGAAAAGACATTTATATTCCATGGATTATAAAATGTATTAGGATACCAAACTATACCAGTTTTTCCTGGTATAATGTATAGTTAAAAAGATTTCCAGTTAATATTCTACCAGGCTTTGTGTAGTTATACAAATGTGTTATGAAGATTATATGGCAAGGCAGAAAAACTAGAATAACAAAGCAGCTCTGAAAATCAAAAGCAAAAATCTCAAAACACTCTCAAGTTTCAAAGCTTACTAGAAAGAGAGCATCCTGGGGTTAGGGAGATGGCTTAGTAGAATAAGCACTTGCCTGGCAAGTGTAAGGGCCTGAGTTCAATCCCCAGTTACTAAAAAAAAAAAAAAAAAAAAAAAAATCAGATATTTATGGGCAAATATATGAACCTAAACACAGATTTCATATATTATACAAAATTTACTTCAGATTAAATAAAGATGTAAATTTTAAATGAAATATTATAAAACTTCTAGAAATAAAATGTTTTGAATGAAGCCAGACATTTTGTGGAGTAGTAATAGTAGTAAGTTCTGTGCATTGTGTAAGTGTACTTACATACATATAAAGCTCAGATGCTATTTATTAAACACTGAATACACATACTTAAATATTTAATGGTAAAAGATTGAGATACTTCTATCCTTATAAAACATGGGAAATCAGTCTTCAACTTCATCTCAATGTTGGACCACAATTTAATCAGCAGAGGTCTAGCTTAGAAAGCCATCGAGCCCTTGGAAAAAATAATATGCTTTTAGAGAGCAGTTGTATACAGCAAAATGTGTTTGAAACACAATGACTTTGGAGGAATGTTTAATAAAACTATGAAAACCTCAGTGGTTTCTTCTAAAGTTGCTGAGGTTTTTTTTTTTTTTGTCTTAATTAGACTTCTGGAATAAACTTGGAGACAATAAAAGCATAAGACCACATGAGGGGATTCCTGAGTCAAAGGAAAACCATCACATGTTGCTAAGTTGCAAAAAGTTTTATGTTCAAAGAGTTTCATCTGGGAAGGGCAAACCAATTACTCACATTCTACTCACTCCCTCATGTCTGTAGATGTTTCTATTTACACACAAAATGAACTTACTGTTACAATCAGTGTCACTTAAGTGGGTCCGTGCCTGCAGACTTCTATGCAGTGATCTGAGTGTTTTGGGACCTTGATTCCTACAGCACTCTGGTCAGGTCAAGGCATAAGTTGTTGATTAATGAATATGTGTGCAACAAAAAATGTAGGCCTATCACTGGAATAAAGTACATTAAAAATACATAAAATTGCAGGGCCTGTTCAGGCCAAGTGGAATGGTTGGGCAGCATAACTTTCCTGCTCTTGGAATTTGTCTAATGAAAAAGGGGAAGTTCAATGAATATTCATACGTAAGTGCATATTCAGAGGTAAAAAGATCAATTTAGTGATTTATTTTCCATCGGCCAGCACCACATGAAATGCTAGTGTTTCTTCTTACAATAACCATCTTTTCAAATTTGATTTTCTGTTTAGTAATACCACAAATTATGGACCTGAAAAGAACAAACTGACAAGAAACTTCTATAAAGCTCAATTTTAAAAAATAGATGAAAGAAAATGCAGATAATTTCTGAGACTATAAACACCCTCCAGTTTGTGGTACATGAGTAATGAATTGTGGGAGTTAAGGGTAAAGGCCAACTCTGAGCTATAAACTACAAGCTCTTTGAAGTAAGTGGTATGTAGAATGTTGTCTTGACTATTCAAAACAGATCAAAATGTAAAATGGCAATTTCCCATCCAGCAATTACTGCGTCTTAGCTCTTTTGAGAAGATATTTAGCAGAGGAATAGCTGGGTCCAGTAGAATTTCTAATTTAGGTTTTGTGTTTCTTTTTTTTTTTAATTTCCATCGCAAATATCTCAGTGGTCTTAATAGCTTGCATGTCCACCAACAATACATAAGGGCTCTTTGAACATGGGTACCCCTGCTTACTATAGCTAAATCACAAGAGCTAAATCTTGGAAGTGGACTGTCTATCCCTGAGCGGATGAATGGATAAAGAAAAAGATATTGACATACAATGGGGAACTATTCTGCTGAAAAGAGATAGACTTGGGTCATTTGTAGGCAGGTAGAGGTGCCCTGAGAGTATAATACTATGTGAAATAAATCAGACACAGAAACTTACATATGGCAGTGTTTCTCTGATAGGAGAAACACAAGTTATAAATGAAGAGCAAAATAAAAGACAATAGAAAGGAGGGAGGTAGACTTTTTTTTTCCAAATGAGATGAGCAAGGGATGAAGGGAGAGAAAAGTGAGGGGAGAAAACGGAGTGAAAAAAAGGAAATGAGATGTGCTACATACATGTAAGAACTTCACACAGAAGAGCAATCATTAGGCAATGGAGACTTGTACTGTGACACCTGTGTTCATGAATGCTTCAGTTCGTGAACAGAAATGTTTGACAAAATTGTGCTTCAGCCCACCAGTTCCATATAGGGCAATGAACTTGATGGCACCCATCTTCCCCAGAACTGTGGAACTTAATTAAGTCTCTGAACCAAGATACCACTGCACTAATTAAAAGAGAAATCAGTGCTCGTTAGTTTTCTAAATGAATGTTTAAAAATGTGTTCTCTTAGTTCACAAGGTATGTATTTGATTTAAGCCAACCTAATCTTGTGTGGGAGGCACAATAACTGCAGGCCTACAATACTATTTCAAGTGAATCTTTTTCTAAATCCTGTGAATCTGCCACATTATGACTCCATACCATATAGCCCTTAATGGTCA
>NDGM011137117.1:0-10189 GCA_002564305.1 Octomys mimax | reverse complement strand
AGGCTGTAAACAGGCGGATCACTATGAGTCCAATCTAGTAGTGAGACCCTGAACACACTGTAGACCCCCCCAAGAAAAAAAAGGGGAAGAGAGTGGATTCCCCTCAAGGAATCCACTCAGTTGAAACTGGTCACTGAAAAGATCTCCAGATTTAGACAGCGTATCTAACATCAGACTACAGAACTACAAGGAAATGTTGACTCTTCAGAGATTTTTGTCTTGAAGAAGACCTGCTCCAGCACACTCGCCCGTGTTAAAAGTAAACAATGTTAGACCATGTACCCTGAGCTGCTTATGTAGTGACTAATTTTTAGTCACTTGATTCTAACTTCACACTCCTAGGGAACATAAAAATTTCTCTTACCTAAGATTAGCTGGCTATTTTTATCTTTCAAGATTTTTTTCAAACTTGGATATAAAAAATTACAACCAATGAGATACTATCACAAACACTTTCAAAATAAGATTCAATTATCTTTCTACACCGTCATCCTAGTTTCAAATTCACCCTGAATAGATCCATAAAACAACAGGGGGAAGCTACACGAGCGCTGGAGAAGCTTCCTCTCACGCCTTGCCTTGGAACGGCCATACCACCCTGAACACGCCCGCCCGATCTCATCAAACTCACACCTTGCCTTGGTTCCTTTTCTCTAGTCGCTGAGACAAAATACCTGACACCCAAAATCAAGGAGAAGTTTATATGGCTCACAGTTTATTGAGATTTCAGTCCATAATTAGCTGGCTCCAAGGCAAAGAGGCACATGGCGGAGGCCTACAGTTGAAGGTGGTGCAAAACAGAAAGCAACAAGCGCAAAAGGGCAGAGCAGTCCCGGAGAAGGTGCCTCTCTTTTTCCCTTATACTGCACTCGGGCTGTCCTTCCAAGAGCGGTGCAGCACTCACACCTGCAATCCCAGCACTGCTCCGAGTTCATCACAAGCTCTCGAAACCTGCTCCGTGCTCGTATGAGGCTGGGGCGGGACATCACACAGGTCATGACCCCCCACAGGGCCAGGTACAGCAAGCGAGTGACCACTGCCCTAGGTAGCTCCTTGAGGATTCGTACTAGAGAAGGGAGGATAGCAACGACTGCAGGAAGCCAGACAAACACAGATCAGCCATTTCCTGCCGCAGCTGTCTCTTTTCTAGATCCTTCCTTCCCTTTCCCAGGGTTTCTTGGAAGAAAAAATCACTTGCCGTGCTGGATCTGCCCTGGGTGCACTGAGCCAGCCGGCCACCAAGACCGGGAGCGGTGACACACACCTGTAATCTCAGCACTAGGGAGGCTGAAAACAGGCGCATCACTATGAGTACAAGCTGTGTAGTTAGATCGTGTACCAAATACATTAAATTTTTTTCCTAATTATTTATTATACTTAGAAGTAAAATTTGTTCCGGATAAGAAATCTTATATCATGAGGTCATGAAGATATGCTTGTCTTTTAGAAGTTTAATTGTATTAACTTTTATATTTAGATCCACAATCCATTGGAACAAATGTTTGTGTGTGGTGGAGGGAGGACTGAAGAATTATTTTTGCCCATGTAAATGTCCTCTGTACAATACTGTTGTGGTTAGGGGTTCTGCAAGGGGAAAAGTACAGGGTATATTTTATAAGATTATTTGTAACAGTCACCCAAAGAATCATACACAAGAAGAGTGCAGGAAATCTGTCCACACACTAAAGAC
Organism: Octomys mimax; assembly: GCA_002564305.1. NCBI lineage: Eukaryota > Metazoa > Chordata > Mammalia > Rodentia > Octodontidae > Octomys > Octomys mimax. The sequence goes on along the minus strand of NDGM011137117.1, from coordinate 8,499 downwards.
AAGAACGCAGCTCAGAGCCTGGATGCCACAGCAATGTCCTGCTCGAGTCTGAAGACCTCAGTGCGTAGCAGTGCCTCCCGGGAGTCCAGCTGGAAGCCCGGAGCGCATGACGCTGTCTCATGCAGGCCGCTTCGTGGGTCTGCCCTTGGAAGGCCCTAAGGTCAGTGGTAGAAGCTAGATTTCATCTGTGCCAGCAGGCTGAGGGATCTGGACTGGGGGGCAGGGGTGACGCCCCACGTAAGCACCAGAGCTCCCCAAAAGTACCACAGCCACCTCAGCAACAGTGAGGCCTTGAGCTCCTCTGACGCTGCGCAGCGCTGAGCTCCCATCAGGAAAGCCAACGTGACAAGCTTCCCCTCCAGGGCCAGGAAGCGATGCTCAAGCTGAGGACCAGAGCTCCCCCAAGGTGAACCACAGCCATTCTCAGTGATAACAAAATCCCGAGCTCCTCCTCTGACAGGAACAGCCAAGTCCACCAGGAAGGCCAGCAGAACAGCCCAAGAGAACAGCTGCTTTTAGCAGCTCCCCAACAGCGCCACAGCTTCCCTAACAGCCTCCAACAGCTTCTCCGGCTCTGTAGCTTATGCTGCAGGCACCAATCCTCAGCTGGGCCTCCACACCCAGCACCACACTACTCAGTTCAGCTGGGGGGTAACAAGCTGACCACAGCTGTCAATCCACCAAACACCAGGCGCTGCAATTCTCTCCCCTCACTGCTCCGCAGCCTCACCTTGGGCATGCACCAAGCAGCAGAGTGCCTGTGATTTTAAATTCTACACCTTGATCTACTACTGGCCTACTGTCAGTCCTTTTGCCGTGTTTTAAACAGATACGTAAGTCCTCAACTGTACTTCATGAATATTCTGGGTATTATTTTTCTTGCGGGGAGAGTGTGGACTGATATTTACTGACAACTGAAGAAAGCTCCACGCTCATGTAAACTAACATTAATGAAAACGAGTAAAATTTCCTTTAATTACCAGAAGGATCAGGAATAATAAAACAAGCTTCAGTTCCTAAAACACCTGAGGATCCCTTTACCAGCTCCAGCTCTCCCAATTCCAGGAACGTCTGCAAGGCAACGCTCGCGACCACTGTATTTTCACTTATTCACTCTACAAATACTTGCTGAGTGCTTGCTATAACACAAGGTGCTCTGTGCAGCAGGGACCCAGCACCACTAACAGTCCTGGCGCTCACAGAGCCTGTGTAGGGCAGGCTGGGCCAGACAAAGGCAGATACGCACGTAGAACTATTTTTGATTCTATAGCATTTTCATAAAACTTTCAGAATGTCTATTAATTTTAACATAAAAGTACTATTTTTAAAACATGGTTCAATCTAGGGAGAATGGACAACTTTATAGTATATCAATTTTCCAATTGTAATGCCTTCTTTATTTGGATTTCCTCTCAATATATTATGATTTTGTGGTACTGTTTCTGAAGTATTTGTTAGATTTATTCCTAAGTAGTTGATATTTTTAAATGTAAATGCTATTTTTTAAAAATATAATTTTCAGGGCTGGTGAGATAGCTCAGTGGACAAAGTGCCTGCTTAGGCAAGCACAGGGATCGGGGCTTGATCCCTAGCACCACATGCTGTGCTGGATCTGCCCTGGGTGCGCTGAGCCAGACACCGAGACTGGGAGTGGTGATGCACACCTGTAACCTCAGCACTAGGGAGGCTGAAAACAGGCGCACCACTACGAGTCCAAGCTGCGTAGTGAGATCGTGTACCAAATACATTAAATTTTTTTTCTAATTATTTATTATACATAGAAGTAAAATTTAACCCTGAACACTGGTTATATGCTTAGGATCAGAAAGCTTATTAAAAATACTTTGAAATCAACCAGTTTGACTAGTCTTTTGGTGGTTTATTGTGTATATAATCACAGTGGGGGGAAAGAAAAATCATTGCAAGCAATATACTCATTTTTTGTCCCTCACTGTAGAGATCCTCCAGTATAAACGGAAATTATGAGGGCTTTCTTTGATGTGTCCCCAAATTCAGAAGAAAATCATTATTCAGTTAAATGTTATTTTCACTATAGGTTTGTTATAGATCCTTCAAAATCAGATTAATTTGGTCCCTTTATCCTCATTTTGATAATGAGTGATTATTGTTTTGTATATTTTGAGGCCATATTATCAAATTTAGAACTCTTCTATTTTCTGGACAGATATTTATTCTCAGAAAATGCTCATTATATTTTTGCCTTAAGAAATAAGTTGGCAGGCCTGGCATGGTGGCACAGGTCTGTAATCCTAGGAAAGGACTCAGGAAGCTGAGGCAGGAGGATTGCCAAGAGCTTGAAGCCCACCTGGGCTACAAAACAAGTCCAAAGCCAGTCTGGACTGCACAGCAAAACCCTGTTTTAAAAAAACAATAGGAGACTGGGGAGATGGCTCAGTAGAATAAGTGCTTCCCTGGCAAGCGCAAGGGCCTGAGTCCAATCCCTGGTTCTGCAAAAAAAAAAAAAAAAAAGACAACAATAATTAGAAAAAAGTTGTCAGTTATTTTAAAAACTCAACCCATGCCTTAACTGAACTATTTAGAGGATTTATGTGTTACAGATACATTTGTAATTTAGTTATGATTGAATTTAATTCTCATTCTCTTATCCTTGACTTTGGATGAATTAATCAAATACTGTTTTATTTCCCTTATCAGCTAGCTATGATTTTATAATTTTTAGGCCCAATTCTGTGCTAGGCTCAATACACACTTTATCTCATGTAATTCTCAAGACAATACCACTATACAAAAACATGCAAAGGACATTCAACTTTTGTGATATGCAGCCCTTTGTGGATGAACCATTAAAACAGGTATTAGATTATGTTTTCTTTGGATTATGCACTTCCTTTTATAAAATGAAAACATAGACTACAGTATGTCTAGAAATTTAAATAATGAAACTGTATTCATTTAAAGAGACAAGAAGCACACTATCTTTTTAAGACTGAATGCTAATAATGAATCGATATGTATTCATTTCTAACACTGTCCCACAAGGTCAATGTGAAAATAAGTACCAAACAATTCAGCAAAAATATAATGAAACTGGGCAAATGTTGATACTGAATATAAAAACAAAAGAACTATATATGTGCTTGTGCTTAAGTGTTAGAAAATATACTTAGGGAAAAAGGACCACTAATAATTTGCTATACACTGTATTGCAAGTGATTGACAGTTTGAAGTCTCTATCATTTAAGAAAATACATCCTTTGGCTCTGTAAACAACTCTAGATAGCAAACTGGAGGCACAAGGACCTTTAAAATCACATTATAATTTTTTTTTTTTGGTGGAACCGGGGATTGAACTCAGGCCCTTGCGCTTGCCAGGGAAGTGCTTATTCCACTGAGCCATCTCCCTGGCCCTTAAAATCACATTATAATTTGGGGAGGTGGTTCCTGGTAGAGTGCATACCTAGCATGCGCAAGTGTAAGGCTCTGACCCCAGCAAACCCTAGCATCAAAGCCAAAGTAAAAGAAGAATGATCCATGATCAAATTAAATAAAAACATTGTTGGATGTATAAAAACATTAAAATACATTACTTATATATGAATAACAAGGAAAATATAAGTATACTAAATTTTATTGGAACAACCCACATATTCTGACTTGCTACCTCAACAGTGAATTAAATCACTTAGCATATGGTCAAACTTTGGAAAACAAATGCCAAATACTCAAAAAAATTTAGGTACACAAAAATGTATTAAATACTTTGAACATTTGAGAAAAAACATACAATAAGTACCTTAAAATATATCTCTGAGGTATAATAAAAAATAAGGTGCATTTGCATTTTAATATAAAGGGACACACTGCCACTATCCCCCTCAAAATACTTCATTTTGACCACACTCATGCCATCATTCTTTTACTATGTAATATTTTATGAAAAAATAAAACAAAATTTCATCACAAAATAATGAAAACAATAGTTAATACCCTATGTAACATCATTTTCAAAGCAGCTCCTCAGAGGGCAAGAGGTGTCGCTTTCTGAAGCAGCGTTCAACGTCCGTTTTCCCCGAGTGTCCTTAGTTGTGCTGTGGAGACTGCCTTGATATCTTCGACTGATTCCAATGCCCACCCTTCACGGTCATTCCGAATCTGGGGACGAGCCAGCAGCCCCAGGGTATCACATCTGGTGAACAAGGTGACTGAAGACACGCAGTCTTTAAAGCTGACGGCACCTCCGCAGCTGCAGTCACTGCATTTCTGATGGCGCCGCATGAAGACACTCACAAGGACTTCCATGCTGCTTCAGAAATGGCCAAGAGTGATGGGCGATGCATGTGCAAAGCAAGGGATAGCATTCTGAGGAGGATTAATGGCAACGCGTATTGTGCTGCAGGACAGTTTTAGAATTTAAAGAGTCACTGTATATTTTCTTTTTGTGGTACCGGGGATTGAACTCAGGACCCTGCACTTGCCAGGCAAGCACTTATTCTACTGAGCTATCTCCCCGGCCCCCTATTTTAACTCATACACAAACACAGTCTGCCAAAAGATGTATTATATATCAGGAAAAGAGAAATTCCTATGTCTTAATATTAAATTTATTGATACCATGAGATTAATATAATCTCATTATATTTGGCCTCTACAATTACAAGAGATGCTTAATAGTGGTGAACTCAAGTTATATACATTTTTTCAGTCTCTTTACACACACACACACACACACACACACACCAAATTAGGACAGAATATTTGAATCATGCCAATGCACCAACCTGCTGATTACAAAAGAAAAATTATACTTTATAATGGAATGATGCAGCTGGCTGTCAGCACCTTGACCACACGAATGTGTCACCAATCCTGGAAAAACTTGCAATTATACAGGTCCTGATGCAATATAACAAAAAGCATACAATACCACCTATCTAGCATTGACAAAAGCATTTAAGAAGAATCTAAGTGTAAGCAAACAATGATCTAGAATGTAGGACATTTTATAAGACATGTAGTCTAGACCAGACAGTGGTGGTGAAGCTGTGGCACGCCTGTCGCAGCGGGCTGCTTATGCTACTGAACTCTAAAAGGTTGCCATCGCTACTCTAAATGCTTCAAAAAAGACAAAGTAAGAAACTTTGGTTTATGCACGTAAGCAAAAAATTAAAATGTGGGGAGAATGCACTAGATTACACAATGCAAAACGGGAATAATCAAATTCAGTTCAGGCCCTTGGCTGGACCCTGATCCTCAAAAATGGCTGGAAGAAATCTAACTAAAATCACGTTTTTCTCTGCAGTACTGCGGATTGAACGCTGTGGTACTCTATGCTTGAACCACATCCTCAGCTCTCTTCTGCTGCTGCTAGGGATCAAAGGTAGGGCCTCTTGCATGCAAGGCAAGAACTCTACTGCTGAGCCCCAACTGAGCCCTTGTTTTGAGACAGAGCCTAAGTAAGTTGCCCAGGCTGCCCTAGAACTTGAATCTTGTTGCCTCAGCCTCCCAAATAGCTGAGATTTTATGCATTTGCTGCCACACCTGGCTATTTTTTAAGGTGCAATATGCTATTGAGCACTTTCAAGTATACTGAGGTAAAGTATGATAGCTACGATATTCTTTCAAATAAGTAGATTCTGAACAAAACTGAGAATAATTAGCATGCACAAGTGCAAAATTATAACACACTGATAACTGGTCAAATCCAGATGTGTATTCACTATTTATTCATTGTACTAATCTTCTGATTTTCTATAGGTTTCCAAAAAAGCAAAATAAAATGTTGGAGAAGTTACAAACACTATTTTTCTTTTCATTCAGGTCAAGATATATTATTTTCCTCTCCCCTACAAAAAGAATGTGTAGAGACAAAGTAAGAAAAACAATTTCCAGTATATTTTTCAACTTGTGATGAAATTATTAACTTTCTGAGAATGCGATGTACTCAGAAAATTCAACTTTCTCCCCAGAGATAAGATGTTCAGTATTAAAACCTCGTTAGCAGACGTATTCATAGCAATAGAATATGCTCAACTCCAATCTCTTCAATCTCCAGCGGTACAGGAATAGCAAACATATCCAAAAGGCTACCAGCTAGACAAAGCATCACACAACACCAGGACAGACTTCATAAGTTAAAGGCCCTTAGATCCTTGGATAGATAGGCTTTAGCAAACACATGGACCCTTAGAAGCAAACGACAGAACTGCACATGAATGTCACTTTGGAAGGAGAGGTCCTACAACTTCCATCAGCTCCTCAATGAATCCTATGGCTCAGATAATATTAAAGAACTACTATTCCCCAGAAAAATAATATTCAAGATAGAATTTCATATGATGCCTTCTATAGTGACAAGTATTTAAGACAATTTTCTAAACTTTCGTTAGCTTTTTTACTAAAAAGATTTTAGGAACAGTACATAAATAATATCAAATTAAAAAATTATAATTAAAACAATTTCCAAAGCCATTTGAATAATTTGGGATTTGTGAATTAAAAGGGGGCTTGCTTATAATTAAGATTCTTAGATGCCTTTTGTAATTTTTAAAAAACATACCGTTGAGGTGGTGTTCGTGGACTTTTAAAGACTGCGGCTTTGGGTCTATCAGACTTGGTGCGCTGCACTTCATCCTGATATAATTCTGCGAGGGCCATCTGTGGGGTAAGAGGCTTGTCATGAGGCGTAATACTGGAAAGAAATTCTACGCAATTTATGAGTAGAGTGCAACTTGAAACTGGGCAGTAAAGATCTACTATGGAAAAATGAAGGCTGTCACTTCAAAAGATAACTCACTTTCAAATATAGTCAACTTCATGTCTCACAGAACCAAATGTCACACGTTAGAGTAAACTCAAGTTAAATAACTTTATTTTCCATCAACTTACTTTCGAAAGTTTCAAAACTACCTTAGGTTACCAATCACTTCAAATCTGGCCCTACACGACCCTCTTCCAATCTTTCAAGAATTCTCAGAGCTGTTTGGCACTAATGTTTACTCCTTTCACCAGGTCTCAAGAACGATTTCATTTACCTCTTTTCACACTCCACGTACATAAAACATTTTCAAAAGTATTGCTTAAAAATCTCTCAGACAAAGGGAGGGCCAAACAGATCAGTGGATTAAAGCGCCTGCAAGTAGGAGCAGGGTCCAGGGATTTCAGCTCTGGGCCTGCCGTGCCGGCCCTGCTCCCAGGGTGCTCTGGCGTGGCGGTGTGCACCTGTAATCCCAGCTCTTGGGAGGCTCTAAGCAGGAGGATCCCTATGAGTCTGATCTAGTAATGAGACTCTGAACACCCTGTAGGCCCTTCCCTAAAATGCAGAAAACAAAAACAAAACAAAACAAAAAAACCAAAAAACAAAACTACTCCCAGACATAAATGCTAAATTTAGCACTTGAGTTCCTGAAGAATATAAAACATCATACACATGGTTTATGCAGTATATCATTTGGAAAGTAGTATAGTATTATGAATGTATATTTATAGTATATCTACATATCTTCAAAATGAAATAGCTATAATTATTCCTGAAATTTTATTTCAAAATAATGTTCCAGATATTTCAGTGTTTAATTATTTTTCCTGACTTTTGAGATCTTTAAACAATAATTCAAAGATTTATTCCTAAAGTGTCTCTGGATATTCAGTTACAATGGGCATGACCATGAACTGGCTGTCTATTCTTCCAACATACAAAAATTAACACAAAATAGATAAAGTGCTCCTCTTGAAAGCATGAAATATATGAAAACTATCCCTATACATTCTTTCTTCAGTAGGAAAAAAAGAACAACTGAGAATGAGGGCAAAATTAGTTGCTGCTAGATCCCAGTTTTTTCTGAAAATTCTACTGATGAACTTTCAAAATATATACACAAAAAGACAAAACTGAAAGATTCCATTTTTAACTATTTTTTAACTCAACTCTACCTCATGACCTTATACATGTATCAACTTGTATTTCTTCTTTTAAATTTTATTTTAATAGATTGCATGCTGAAAATAAATTATTTACAAACGTAAGTGAATATAACAATAAAAATTGTCTAAAATAAATATGAAGAATTTACAGATCAGTCATAATAGTTCACTGTGTCAAAACCAAGAAACTTATATTCGTATAATTAGAATTCTCAAAGTAGAAAGGAGTAGGCAATACATATTTAAAGATTCAAAAATTCTGAATTTAGTTCAACTTATAATACCTAATTTCCAAGAAAAAAGAATCTTATGCAAAGAACTTTAAATAAAATCATACCAAGATACACAAAAATGAAACTGACCAAAACTTATTGTAAAGAAAAAATATCATTAAAGCATATACATAAAATATTAGATATGGAAGAACAAAATTAAGTAGCATCTTATTCCATATTAGAAAGAAAAAAAAGGACTAAGTGTATAAGAAACTAGACTAATTAAAGGACTGAAAGAAAAGACCTGTCCTCTTTGAACTTTATACTTAGCAAACATATCTTTGAAAACTAAAAGTAAGATTTTCTAGTTATACAAACTTGA